>PVJC01042851.1:0-14755 GCA_004026665.1 Murina feae
GCCAAAGGGGTCGAGACCCACAGGTTGAGAATCGCTGGGCTATTTGGTACTTATTATAACTACTAGAGGCCTGGTGCATGAAATTTGTGCACTTGGGGGGGGAGGGTGTGTGTATTGCTAAGCCCAGATTTCGAGAGGGTGCAGGCCAGGCCAAGGGGCTCCACTGGTGCACCATCAGGGCTGGGGAGGGACATGTGAAGTTGGCAAGCTGGGGAGGGACTGCAGGAGAACACTAGGGAGTGTGCAACCGGTCTCACTCAGATGATCAGCCCAGACCCCAGTGACAAGCTAACCTACCAGTCAGAGCATCAGTTACCTGGTGGTCAGTGCATGCCGTAGCAACTGATTGACCGGTCAACTGTCTATCCCTTGGTGGTCAGTGCATACCACAGCAAGCGCTTGAGCAGCCTTAGCATATCATCAGCATATTAAGCTTTAATTGGTTGAATGGTTGACCAGATGACCAGACACGTAGCACATTAGGCTTTTATTATATAGGACAAATAAACAACTGTTATACTCTTAACTCTGTGCCAGCCAGTGAGCTAAATGCTTGCGTGGATTCCATTGAAAACCTACACAGCCCTTTGGTGCCAGTTTTCAAGTGCAGACGTGGAGCATTAAAAAGGTCACACAGCTAGCAAATGGGAAAGCCCTTCAGCGATTGAGAAACGGGAAAGCCCAGACCTGGCCCCAGCTCTGGAATCCATTCTCTTAGCCTTTCACAGTCAGGCTGCTCAAAATAACCACGAACAATTGTTTGACTCTCCAGCCCCTGAGACATGGCTGGGCTAGACTGAGATGCGCCTTCTATCTAAGATCCACACCAGGTTTCCAAGGGCTAGGACACAAAACAAGAAATAATTTTCAGGTGGATTATGTGCTGAAACGACACTACTTTAGCTAGATAAAAGATGTCATTCAATTTATCTCACTGGTTTCTTTTTGCTTTTCCTCTAAGCGGCTACTAGAAATGTTAAAGTTGCATGTGTGGCTGGCATTGTATTTTATTGGACAGTTGCTGCTCTGATCTGTTTCCTTCTGGGCTAAATATTCTCCATTCCCTCAGCAGTTCATACATGACCTCATTTCTAATCCTCCCCTCAAGCGCTGCCTTTGATGGGTGCTCCCTGGAGCGAACAGTGGTCTGGCTGACTCTTCCCTCATTTGCTTGTTCATGTCCTTTGCCCAATTAGGGTTTAAGACTTAAACTTTAAGTGGTTTCCCTTTTGTCCTATCGATTGCTGACCTCTTTTTAATTAGGGGTATTTACATCTGTCAGTTGCAACTTTTCCTGTGGTGGCTTTGGCTATCCGTTTCTATTGTGTGAGGCCAATCCGTGAATAGATTCCTTTGTAAGCTTCTGGATTTTGTGTCAGGACAAGGAAGATTTTATTTTGCCCAGCCCCAAACCTATGAAAAAGTATTATCCTGCATTTCCTTCTACTGCATTTTTTTCTTTCACCCAACTGGAATCTATTTCTGTTTGGGATAGGAGGGGAGAGCTGACTTAATTTTCCCAACTTGTGTAGCCGATTGTCCCACTTAGTAAATAATTCATTCTTTCCCCACTAATTAGAAATGCAATTTAAAAAATCGTCTTTAGGCTCAGTTTTCCTTCTGTTGGCAAGCAAGTCGTCTCCCAGCAGCTCAGTTTACATCTGACCAGCTCAATAAGCTCAGCAGATGGAGGTCTCTTCAGCAGTCCCAGCAAAAGCCCCAGAGCTGGCTTAGTGGACAGCATGAACCAACATGGATGGCCACGGGGACTGGCCAGGCTTGATCTACCAGAGGGGAGAGGTCACTTGAAAAAGGAAAAGGGGGAAGGGTGGTTCCTCAAAGGGAAATTGAGATGCTGGAGACAGAAGGAAGAACAAATGCTGGTCAGACAAAAAGATGCCTACCCTAGCGCATACCTCTGGGCCTGTCACTGGGTGCCCCACAGCCCCAGCTGCACAGACATTTTGGGTGGTGGGGTCCTCAGGTTTCCTCTGTTTTAGCTTGGGTTCCCCTTCAAAGATGCGCCAAGGTTGTGCCTACCCCAGGAATTCAGATCTGACTCCAGACGCCCTTTCTGGAGGATCCCCTCTGGCCTGGAAAATCGGCCCAGCAAGCTTGGGGAGAAGTGTCCTGCCCGCTCCTGCCCCAGGACCCTTGGCCAGGTTTCCTCTCCCTGCCAACAGGGCAGAGCTCAGGGAGGGCGGGAGGCAGGAAGGATGCCAGCAGGGTGTGGTCACTGTTTACAAACAGAAAGTGGCTCCTTCCTGTCCACCCCAGAGAACGGTGCTGCCCCGCTGGCTCAGGAAGTCGGGCTCCTGCAGGGAAAGTCCCCAGAATGCCCCTCCTGTCCTCTGGCCAAGGACCAAGGGGCTACCCCGGGGCCACCAGGGAACAGCCTGAGAGTCCAGAGCTCAGGCTTTTCTGCAGAGAGGTTTTGCAACAGAGGCCAGGTGCTGACCTTGGGAGCAGAGGCCTGTTTTATTACAGAGGATGCCCAGCCCTGAGTTCTTCAGGCCACAGGGCAGGCACTGCCAGCTCCTCCCTCTCACTCTAAGTCTGTGGGGACCAGGGTGTGATTTGAGGAGGAGTCAACAGATGAAACTAGAACCCAAATTCTTTTGCCAGCTCCCATCTCCATTGGCCCTCCCAAAGCCCCCCCATAATAATACATTGACCAGAACAACAGTAAATGAAAACACCCTATAAAACAAGAATAAAAGTCTTTTTTTGAAACTTTGCTCCATTGGATGACACGGAATAGATGAACTAAACAGAAGCAGGTTGCCTGCCATGCTGTGAGGCTGCCTGGGTTCAAAGCTCAGCTCTGCCACTTGCTGGCTGCGACCTAGGCAGCTTGTGAAACAGTTGTGCCTTTATAGACACCCCTGTAAAATGAGGTGAGGACAGCCCCACCTCGTAAGGTCTCTGTGAGGATTCAGGAAACGAGTAACGCAATAACGACAGAGGGAGGACAACAGTAAGGTGTTCAAGAGAAGTGAATTGCAGCGGTATTGCAAGGGAGGGTTCTGTGAAGCCATTTGAAAGTGGGCTTTGATTAGCTGTAAGCGGACACTTCAAAACCTATAGGTCAACCACTGAACAATTTTTAGAAGCATCATTGACAGGCTAAGAGAGAATGAAAAATGGAATCATATAAAACGATTAAAAACAGAGAAGGCAGAAAGAGAGGGGACGATCTTCAAAAAGGAAGAACAAGTGTACGGACTACAAAACAGTTACATACAGGGTAGAGATTAATTCAATTATATAATTATATTAAACGTCTAACCCACCAATTAGAAAACAGAGACTGTCAAGAGTGGATAAACAACAACAAAAAACAAGCAAGACCTGACTATGTCGCCTACAAGAAACCTGTTTTCGGGAAACGAGTAAACTCGTCATATCGCTTTTTATAGCAAAGCGCAGGAGACGAGTTTTTTCCAAAAACGATGAGTAGAGACAGCCATCAGATATGGAGGGCCTGGCATTTCAACAACAACGAAAATGTGCAAGACAACTCAGATAGACTTTGCAAAGTCAGACCATTATTGGATTTCTTTTTTCCGTTACCACGCAATTTGCCGGGAAAATGCCCGCATACATTGGGTTTTAAGTGTTAACGAAGGGGGAGCTCTAGCAAAAGGGCTTGAAGGGCTGTGGAGCTGAACTGCCCAGGAACAATCTGATCACTTTTACAGCCGCATTGAGCCTCAGAGTTCTCTTCTGTAAAAATGGGGAGATAATAGTTCTGAACATACAGAGGGATTGTGAGGGTTAAGTGAGCTAATGCACATAAAGAATAGTGACCAGCACATAGTAAATACCCTAAGAGTATGCTGTTTTGTTATTATTATTAACTATTATTGTTATTATTATTAACTATTATTATTATTTATTATTATTATTCAAGTGTAGCTTCAGGACAAGTTGTGCAGCTCTCACTTCCAACCAGCTTTTTACTTTGAAGCATCCCCCAAACAGAAACTTGAGAGCCACTACTTTTCCCTTGAGTTTTAGGGCCCGGATCAGCTATATAATCTACATGATTATCAAGGGCCCCTTGTTAAACGTTATTAAGAATTTCAAGATGGCGCTGGCAGACCATTAAATCAAATGCAAGGCCCTTCTGAGCCGGGGTCCTGTGTGACTGCACAGGCCACATGCCAACAAAGCCAGCTCTGCTTAAGATCTACAGACCATACGGGCAAAGTCAGAATCCAGGATGCCAGCACACGCTCCCCTCCCCTGCCCAGCCTGCTCTACGACACCTGGGACGGAGCACCCTGACCCAGACGTGAGCACACCTCACCTCCCTGGACCCATGGAACCCCAGCACAGATGCTCTCCTCGCCAAAGAAACGCTTTGCTGCCTGCTTCCTTTTGAAATCCTGGATCCAGAATTTCCAGGGGCTTCCTTTTGGGATCCCCTGGAGCTAGGGGTGTGGTTTGGAAGGGGGAAGGGTAGAGCTAAGACTTTCTGGGAGCCTCCAAGAGTAGGCTCAGAGTTGCTGGTTTCAGGGGAGCCTGCTCCAGGGTGCCCCGGGCAGGAGCGAGTCCCAGCCTGTCTGCACTCCCCACCCTTGCGTCACCCCGTTGGCCTCCTAGAGTCTGGAGAGACTTCAGAGCTCTGTACTCTTTTGGCCTGGCTAAGCCAGGGGCTCCTGTTCACCTGAAAGCCCTGGCCCTGTGGGGCATTCTCAGAGCTGCCCTGAGGACACTGGGATGCAGGCAGGGAAGGGGGAAGCAGTGTGGGGGGGAAGCCAACTGGCAGGGGCTCGGGCGTGAGTGGCAGCCCTGTGGTGCCCAGCCACACAGGCGATTCCTAGTGAGAGTGGGCAGCAGGCAAACAAGTCTTTAGTGTCAGCGCAGCCCACCCAGCCCTGAAACACGTCCCTTCTGTCTCCTAGGGGGTGGGGCCTGATAGTGACCCCAGGGGCCAATGATGCAGGGCAACCCACCCCCAACTCCGGCTACCGCCCACCCACCCCTATTTTGCATCTCCATCCCTCCCCTCCCTCATCAAAGGGGAGGGACACCCCACAGGCCTGGGTGTGGGCCGGCTGGGTTTTGATCTCAAAGATACTGTCCATCCCAGCTTGGGCAGGGCATGGGGAAAGCCTCTGGCTCCTCCTACTCTCTCTTTCCATTCTCTGCCTCCTCAGAAATGAACCAAGAGGCATCAGGCCAAGATCAAAATCCTGAAGTGCAAGCTGCAGCCTTGTGGGTGCCGGCAGCAGGGTGCGAAGCCAGCAGGGAGGAGAGCTGGGGTGGAGCTGCACCCCATTCCCTCCTCCCCTCACCTCTACACTCTTGCATCAGACAGAGAGGCCTCCTCTGGAAAGACTGGCGGGAAGATGGGGCTGTTTGAAATCCAGGACACAGCGGGGTGGAAGGAGGGCTAGAGCTGTTCCAATTCATTGCTCAACACTTGGCAGGAGTTGAGGGGGAGAAGAGGGAGAGGAAGGGGGCGCAGGGCAGGAAATCAAGGTACTATCTCTGCCCAGAGAGCTGGTAGATTGCATGAGCTAACTTGTGCAACCTCGGAATAGGGCTAGCATTATCGAATGCCAAAAGTGACTTTCTTAATTACTATTGTTATTATTCCTGTTGTTGCTGCCCTGCACTCTCGCTGGGTCCTCGGTTCCCCACAGGTGTAAACAGTTTCTCTGCTCCACCTGGGTTGGGGGGCAGGTGCCATTCAGAGAAGGGGGTGGGCTTAGCGACCTCAGGGTGGTCTCCAGGACTCTCTGGTCTGGTCCTCTGCTCTGGGCTCACAGCGCAGGCTGGGTCCCGGTCTCCAACTCACTTCTCTGTCAGATCCCAGCTTGGGTGTGTTAGTAGCCTGTTCACTCTCTCAGGTAGTTTCCGGGGACATGTCAATCATCTTGGATTCTGCTGGCCTTGTGTAGTCAGGGTGATAAATATACTCAGAATAGAATTAAAGTTAGTCATCGGAACTAATCCTGTTTATTCTATAGTCATCCATTTGTTCAACAAATATTTCTTAAACCCCATTATGTGCCAAACACTATGCTGGTGGTAGGGTTGCAAGGGAAAAGAAAATGATGGGCCCGCCTCCTGGCACAATCACCTATCAGCTGCCACTGCAGTGATGGAGAGAGGCACTTGAGGGGCTCCTTAAACTATGCCCAGCCCCCCTCTCGGGGAGTTTCTGATTCTAGGGCTGGAAAAGAGCCCAGGAATCCCCAGTTTAAAAAAGTGCTTCACATAATTCCTTTGTTGTTGTTGTTAGAGAGAAGATGGGGGCGGGGGGGGGCGGCGGAGAGAGAAACATTGATGTGAGAGAGAAACATTGATCAGTTGCCTCCTGCAAGCACCCGACTGGGGATCAAACCCACAACCTGGGTATGTGCCCTGACTGGGAATCAAACTTGAGACCTTTTCGATAACAGGATGATGCTCCAACCAACTGAGCCACTGAAAGAGCTCATCTTTCTTATAAAGAGAGTTTGGAAACATATCCCCAAGGAACAGGAATGTATGAAAAGGGCTACTTACTGGGAAGGAAAAGAAGCTGAGAGGACCGGCCAGAGAGATCTGTGAGGCTCTCTTGGGAAACTGAGAGCTGGGGGTTAAAGCACAAGGCTGTTAACTGGGTGAAGAGGGAGGGGCTCATGTTCCTGGAGGGAGCTCAGCACATGCAAAGGCCCTGGGGTGGGAAGGTGGAAACCCAGTGTGGCTGGAGCTCAGGAGGAAGGGAGAGCTGGAGAGGTGGGTCAGAGTTAAAGTTGGGGCTAGGGGTATCCTAAGAGCCCTGGGGGAGCCCTGAAAAGGTTTATATGTGAGAGGGGTTGACATGGGTGGTGCTTTGAAAATATTTTTCATTCGAAGAAACACACACTGAGTCTAATAGGCCCTGGGCCAGATTGTGGTAGAATTAGGCTTCTTTCCCAACTGCCTCCTTCTGTGGGGCCTTGGCAGAGCAGGAGCAGGAGCAGGTAGCCTGGAGGCCCACCTTGGCAGACAGGAGGCTCTGGACTTGGTTTCTGCTCCCATTGGCTGTGCCCACCTCTGCACCCCCTCAGGCTCAGCTGCAGGTGGGCAGCTCCAGGGAGAATCTTGTTTTCTAGTCCCATTGCCAAAATCCACCCCTGTTTCCCTTGCCCCTCAGACAGCAGTGCCAGGCGCCCCCTGCCCCCCACACATTCCACCCACCTCCTCTGCCTCGTGGAGTCACCTGCCAAGATGTTAACAGACAGGGCAAGGGGAATGCAGAGAAGCAGACATTCAGCTCCTCAGAGGACTCTCCTCATCTCTCTATTGACGGAGCCCACTCTCCCACCACCACCAGCCCGCTGCACAGCAGTCTGGCTGACAGATGGAGAGCAGGTGGGTCCTCAGCTCCTCCACAGTCCCGCAGAGGCTGGTGGGTAGGATGAGTCAGTGGAGGAAAGTGGGCATTACTGCCAAGAATGGGTTGGCGCGGAGCTAGCCAGGTGCCCCACAGCACTCAGGAGTGTGGGGAGCGGGACAGGTGTGGCTCTTGGGGGTGGAGTTACAGATGGTACCTCATTTGCATACAACCGTGGGGGCAGGGCAAGAGGGGCCAGGCCACCGCATAATTCTTGATCTGTGATCTCCCTACCTCCACAGTAGGCAGGACCACCGCCCCCATAACCCAGAGGCGCCTTCAGCCTCCCCCACCTCCCTATACCCCCATCCCCAACATTTTAGTTCTCCTTTGAATAAACGTCAAGCTCCCCGCCCAGTTCCTGGCATCCAGGGATGTGAACTGAAGAAAACTACTCCTGGAACCATTTCTGGAAAAGCCAAGTCCACTGGGTTTATGAGGAAGGAGGATGAGGAGGGGGTGGGGGAGAGGGCCATATCCCATCAGCGTTTCCCGCATCCTTCTATTTCAAGGGTGGTTCACTCCCTTCAGTTCCCTCCTGGGGACCTCAGACTCTCTCCTCTCCTCTTGTTCCCGGGGCAGCAGTGAGGACCTCCATCACCAAGTTCACGCTGCCTTTTTGCTAATTCTGTGTGGATCAGTGAGTCCTCAGTTGCTGAGACCTCTGAAGGATCAACCCCCCCACTCACCCCTAGAGCTCTGTAGTTCGTGGTGGGGGTCCATAACAGATACTGGGCAAGCAGGCCCGCCCAGCCTAGCAATCACACAGCTGCCACCGCCAGTCTCTGCAGTCTGTACTTCGTGGACATTATCCCAAAAAACTGGCTAAACTCCTGTGCTTTCACCCTCATGCTGACCCACAGAGAGGGCAAAAGTCATCCTCCTCACCTGAAGGGGAAGGTGACAGGAGGCGGAAGCCCCAGAGCAGCCGAGCAGGTGACTGGAAGCAGAGCTGGGACTAGATAAGACACATGAGAAGCAAAATGGAATGAGGCCCCCGGGCTCCCGCTATGTGGCCCCTGCGATTGCGTGGCCTGTACTCGCGGGTCGCTGAGCCCAAGGGCCTCCTTACACCTGTTGTGTGTGTTTCAACATATCACATAAAATTTCAAGATACTTTCTAATGTTGTGGTCAGTATGTTCTCTAGTATCTAGTGGCAATGTGTCGGAGCCACACCGATGTTTACGTGGGTAGGAGAACAGGCGGGGGGAAGGAGGGAATGGGCTGGGCAGCACTAGCCACAGCTGATTCTCTTTCTCCTTTTTAAAAAGGTGAAGTGAATTCACATGTAAAATTTCCAAATGAATCATTGAAACTGTACAAATCCCAAAACCTTTTCCTTGCGCCTGGTAAGTAGTCATGCCCCATCCCTTACTGCCCCAGACCCTGAAAAGTGAGGGGAACCTGAGAAGGAGCAGCTCCTTATAGTCCTTCCCTGCTAGCAAGTGAGGTCCACCAGCCTGCTTCTCAGCTCCCCATCAGGAGGACCCCTTATTAAGACAGGAGGCCACACATCCCTTGGAAAAGCCAGTTCTCTGACTCACATCCTCAGCTCATGGGTCTCCCTTATCTTCTGAGACCACCAACAGCCTAGGGCTGCCCTGTGGGCAGCTGTGGATCCCTTCTCCCAGGAGACACACACACACACACACACACACACACACACACTCTGCTGGACCCAAACCCACAGGCATGTAGCAGGGGAGGGGCCAGGCCAGCAGCCCCTGGCAGGCCCCCACTTAGGGTACCCTGGGCTCCGCTGCCCATGGGTGCCCACACCCGTGCCTGCCCCCAGAGGAGCGCCAGGAATCCCAAGCAGCATAGTTGGGTGGGGAGGAGGGAAGGACCGGCTGCTTCAGGGACACAGAGAATTCCAGCTGGGAGCCCTTCTGCGGTCACATGGTCACCAAAGAAGGTGCAGCAAGAGGCTTAAGGCCCAGCCCCCCGCCTGATATACAGACCAAGAATGTTCTGTGTGTTTTTAGGGGAGGAAGAGAAGGACTCCACATAGTTCTTTAGGAATTTTAATTGTGTGCTTTGAACCTGCTTCCCATTCCTGCCCCTCCCCCTCAGCCTGCGTGAGGGGACACTTGTCAAGAGCACCCCAGGAACCATCGAAGCAAACAGCCGGGACTTTGTGTGATGGTGACGCACTGACATTTCTGGGCAAGGCAAAAAAATGCAGCCGCCTCCCTCCCAGCGCCTTGCGGTCTGACGCTGGCTGGTGTGTGTGGGTGTGGGGGGTGGTGGCAGCACCAGTGGGGAGCCACCTGGGGGCCAGTGCCAGCTCATCATAGCTACGCCGCTGTGGGCAAGTGACCTAGCCTGTCTGCCGTAGTTTCCTCATCTGTCAAGTGGGCACAGATGCAGCAGCAAGTCCAAAGGATCCCAGACAAAGGCTGAAGCTCTGGGCACCTCACAGCACTCAAGAAGTGAAGCTCAGTTATCATGATTATTAAAGCTGTTTGTGCCCTGACTGGTTTGGCTCAGTAGATAGAGCGTCGGCCTGCAGACTCAAGGGTCCCAGGTTCAATTCTGGTCAAGGGCACATACCTTGGTTGCCGGCACATCCCCTGTAAGGAGGTGTGCAGGAGGCAGCTGATCGGTGTTTCTAACTCTCTATCTCTCTCTGTAAAAAATCAATTAAAAAAAAGAAAAAGCTATTTGTTAGCCAAGAAGGGAGAGACTGTTCCCGCAGGTCAGCTGCTTGAGAGTCAGGATGTGGGCTGCTCCATTTCTCTAGACCACCCTGCGGGGCTGGCCTTGGCCAGTGGCCTTGCCAGACTCCCCTTTGGACTCTAGATCCACCTTAAACAATAGCTTGTCTTTATTTGGGAGGCTGTGGCCAGCGTTCAGTCACACAGCTGCGCTTCAGTCCTGCCTCAGCCATTTATTGACTCTGTGACATCGGGCAAGTTACTTAACCTCTCTGAGCCTCCATGGCCACTTCATAAAATGGCATGATAAATAAAACCATGAACCAGGGCTGAGGGGTCATAGTACTTTTTGAAAACTGCCTGGCACACAGCAAGTATTCAATAAATGTGAGGTGTTATTTTAAAAATACAGCTGGATACCTTTTATGGGAAGGGTCATGCTAGTCTTGACCATCGCCCTTTAAAAGTGGATGAGAAAACTGAGGCTCAGAATGGGTCAGTGGCTTTTCTGAGAGCAACTCAGCTGGTAGGAACAGAAATTTAGAACCCAGGTTGAACTTGAAAGCTCTGCTTTTAACCATGACCTTATATCATCACCCTCTTAAAACACTGATTAAGAGACACTCTTCTCCACGTGAGTCAAGAAAAATCTGTAAGAAGGCCAGTATCAGTTCAGGAGTGTATTGGTTGGACACATCTATAAGCATTTAAAAAATATATATCTTTTTATAGATTTTAGAGAGAGAGGGAGAGAAACATCGATGAGAGAGAAACATGGATTGGCTGCCTCCTGCACACAACCCTACTGGGGATCAAACCCAAAACCTGGGCATATATGCCTGGACCCGGGAATCCAACTGGGGACCTCTTGGTTCATGGGTCAATGCTCAACCACTGAACCACACCCGCCAGGCATATAAACATTTAACTAATAGTTTAACTATTGTTTGGGTTGTATTCTGGATTTTTCTACTTGTGTCTTGTTGCTTACATGGGCTCAAGGACCCTCTCCTGACAATGCTGAGCTTCCCTAGGGACCCTCGTGAAGGGAGACCCTGGTACAGATCAGGGACTGAGGCTCACCGAAGTGCAGAAACCTTCCCAATTCAGGTCTGGGTGACCGCAAAGCTGATCTTCTTTTCTGAAAGGTCATCGACCTCCATCAGCCTCATTGAATGTTGGTTGTGTCCAGTGTTCAGGTCCTTTCTCTCTTTGTGGCACCTGTAAAGGCCCTCGGGGCTACAGTCATCTTCATTCCCAACCGCACCTGTCTTCCAGGTGAGAGAGAGATGATGGGACTTGCCTAGGGTGGTAATGGAGAAGGTGAGCAGCAGTCAAGTTCAGAAGAGATTATGCAGGTAGAGTCACCAGGATTTGCTGATAGATTCAATGTGCGGGGTGAGAGGAGAGATATCAGAGATGACTGCAAGGTTGGATGGAGTTGGTGGGGACGTTTCCTAGGGGCAGGACAGGTGGTGGCACTGGTTCTGGGCAGGTGAACCTGGCGATGTTGTTAGGCAAGGGATAGAGGAATCTGAGGTTAGGGGACAGAGACCTGGGGGTCAGTAGAGGATGCATGGGATTAAAGGAGGGGATTGGGTGAGACACCCACAGAAGAGATTCCTAGGAGACAGGAGACCACCGCCCCACACCTGCTGTTAGAGCCTGGGAAGCGTCTGAATAGACTCAGTTCTGGGTCCCTGTTCCCAAGTGGTTGGCTCCAGCTCCCAGCGTGGGAAGTGAGTCTTTTCATGCGGATGGAGACCTGTGTGGGGCCATGAGGTGGGCACCATCAACCCTACAACTGAGGGGAGAGTGCAGGAGTGGAGGTGGGGGCAAGGGCGCAGGGACAGGACTTCTGGGGGCTGAGGGTCTCATTTCTGGAATATTTTCCATAAAATATGGCCTGGTCTTTTGAGTATAAGACGGCAACTGGTGGGAGTAGAGAGAGCTCTGGAACTGGGTTCAAGTCTCAGATGGTTCTCATTTTTAGTGACTGCTTCTTAAAGTAGTATTTAAAATGCACAACTTGGCTCAAAGCTGACCATCTTAATAGATGTCCTGAGGTTTCTTCAAGCTCTGTAGTTGATGGATAACTCTCTCTTTGTCATATTGAATTTGTACCAGCGGTTTTAGTCTACACCTAAGCATCATGACAGAACTGAATTGCTGTGGGTTGTTTATGGTTCCACTCATTCATTCATTTATCCTGCCTCTGTGGATTCCAAGTTCTGTGAAGTATGTAAGACAAGATAGTGAGAGAGTCATGGAGGTGGGAGGTGAGGTAGAGTGGTCAGGTCAGGCTTTACTGAGGAGGTGATATTTGAGCTGAGATCTGAATGATATGGTAGAGCCACATACAGGAAGAGTATTCTAGGAAGTGGGGACAGCAAGTGCAAAGGCCCTGGGTCAGGCATAAGCTAGGATTGTTGAGGAATGGAAGAAAAGCGAATATAGCTGACACATAGTGAGTGGGGAAATGAGTAGGAGCTGAGGTTGTGAAGGGTGGCAGGGAGCAGATCATGAAGGCTTATGGAACACAGTCAGAGGCCTGAGTTTTACTCAAATCACAATGGAAAAGACAGTGGGCAAATTCTATATAATAAAAGGGTAATATGCAAATTGACCCTAACAGCAGAACGACTGGGAATGACTAGTCATTATGACACACACTGACTACCAGGGGGTAGATGCTCAATGCGGGAGCTGCCCCCTGATGGTCAGTGTGCTCCCACAGGGGGAGCTCTACTCAGCCACAAGCCAAGCTGATGGCTACCAGTACAGAGGTGGTGGTGGGAGCCCCTCCCACCTCCTCAGCAGCACTAAGGATGTCGGACTGCAGCTTAGGCCTGCTCCCTACTGGCAAGTGGACATCCCCTGAGGGCTCCCAGGGTGCCAGAGGGATGTCTGACTGTAGCTTAGGCCCGATCCCCTTGGGGAGTGGGCCTAAGCCAGCAGGTGGACATCCCCTGATGGGTCCCAGTCTGTAAGAGGGCGCAGGGTGGGCTGAGGGACCCCCCCAAGTGCACAAGTTTTTGTACACTGGGCCTCTAGTTAATAGTAAAAAGAAACACCTCAACTATTGTCCTATGCAACGATGTGGACGAATCTCGGAACAATTATGCTGATGGCAAAAAGGGCAATAAAAACAGAAGACGGTGGATGATTCTGTATATATAAAATTCTAGAAACCACAGAGAAGCCTATAGCAACATAAAGCAAATCAGTGATAGCCTGGGAGGAGGAAAGACAAAAGGGCGCGAAGACACTTTTTTGGGAGTGATAGATTCATTCACTATCTTGACTGTGGCTATGGTTTCTTGGGTGGACACACTGTTCTGCTGTTAAGTGTGTGTGGCTTGCAATACGTCACTAACTCTCCAACAAGGCTGGAAGGCTGCGGTGGGAAGCCTCTGGGGATTTTGGTGCTGAGGGGCGTGGTTAGGTTCAATGAGCAGACCTGGGACTGAGGCCTGAGTGCCAGCAGGCCCCAGAGATGCTGCTCAGGAAGGACAACAGGGAGGTGGGTCCCTATGGGACAGGCTACAGTCAGCTTCAGGTGCCTCTTCTAACTCAGGTGTCGAGTCAAAGAAGGCCCTGCAAGTTCCCTTTGTCAAGAGATGAGTACATACATTTGAAGCCCACCTTAAAAAATCTCATTTGACTCCACAGTGAAACAGAACTGTTTTCCCCTGGAATGTCTGACAGACAACCGTGGCTGGGAGTTCCATGAAGGCAGAACTTGATCTCACGTATTTCCTGCTGGGGCTGCAGTCAGTGCACAGCACAGGTGTTGGCATGTGCAGGTACTTGGTGATTATCTCAAATGACGATGTGAATGAATGAATGAATGAATGAATGAATGATGAAAACAACTTTGTATAGAGTAAGGCAGCTTCCAAAAACAGTCCTCCTGCGTGTCCTAATTCACAGCCACCTTCATTCTCAGATCAGATGATATAACTCCCAGGCCTTCAAGTCATCCTCAGCAAAAACAGACTCCACCTGACTCCTGAGCTCCCGTATCTGGGAGAAACCCTTCAGCAGGGTTTACCGCAGCAGGCCTGGGAGTTCACTGTGTGACGTGAGCAAGTCCTTATGCCTCTCTGGATGGGGCTTTCTCTTTTGAACAGTGAGGGGTAGAGCGCATCACCTCCTGAGGCCCTCACTAGCTCCATCGATTCATCCATCCATGCCCTTAAGAAACATCCTGTGATTCTAAAGGTTAAAACCAGAAAAGGTCTCACCTTTGGTAACCAGAAAATGAAATCTCGCCAGGACTTTTGCATTCCTAGAGCATTGCTGCTGCGGTTTCACTGGACTTTTCCTAGACTGGGTTTTGCTGAATTAGTGAAATGGAATTGGGAAAGAGGATACAATAGTGTTCAAATTAATAAGCATCCTGGCCTCTAACAGATCCAGCCTTCATGTCTTAGCCCCCATGCCATATATATATATATATTGATTTCAGAGAGAGGAAGGGAGAGAGAGAGAGAGAGAGAGAGAGAGAGAGAGAGAGAGAGATTTAAACATCAATTATTATGATGAGAATTATTGACTGGCTGCTTCCTGCACGCTCCCTAATGGGGATTGAGCCTGAAACCTGGCCCATGCCCCTTCTTTTAATGCACCCCAGTGAGGAAGTGGACTGCGGAGAGTCACTTTTGGTGCCTGGCACAATAATAAATTCTGAGCAACTCACATAAGTAGAAGCATGGTGTC
>PVJC01042852.1:0-14793 GCA_004026665.1 Murina feae
CCCCCCCCCCAGCCCACGTATAGAAACAACCCCGGCACCTGCGCCGTCCTGCCCCTGAGCTGCCCTGCACCTGGCCATGCAGCCACCGCCCCTCCCCTGGGGCGTCCTGACCAGCTGCACCACGCGGCCTGCGTGGCCGGAGCTGCCTGCCGCGGGACAGTGCGGATTCTGTAATTAAAGGAAGCCCAGTTAACCTCTCTGAGAAATGACGAACAGCTGTGACCTTCCCCTCAGGAAGGTGCCACAGGACAGCGAGGCACGGCTGCAGTGAGTGTCACGTGTTGCAATCCTAGCCCCAGCATGAGGGGGACCAGGACCTGCGAGGGGGGCCTCCGGAAAGGCACTGGGGCCTATGACAGCGGCCAGAGAGCCCGTGGGCCCTGCCGCCTCGTCAGGACACGGAGGAGGCTGCGGCCGACTTCCCGCACCGGACCGCGGGGTTCCAGCGCCAGGACGGTGGGGCTGTGTGCCGTTTGTGAGCCACGCAGCCTGCTGCTTTGCTGCCACACCGGGGCTCAGGCAGGAACCGAAACCCACGGCTCTGCCATTCCAAAAACGCCTTCTTCAGGGTTCACGCCGAAGCCAGCCAACGCATCACAGAGAAGAACGTACTTGACTCTCGTCTGTCCTCAGCCCTGCCAGGCAAACGCCCAACAACCTCTGCTTAACCAGGGCTGGCGAGGTGGGCAATGTGTGGCCTGATGGGAAACAGACGAAAAGCGTCGGTGCTACCCACAGGCCACTGGGGACACTGCCCTTAAACAGCACCAATGGGGTTGGGGGGGACCTCTCCCACCTCAGGGAGAGTCTCCTTGTGCGAGACGTCCCTGGCGCAACCTGATGCTTCAGGGAACACCTGAGGCCAGGAAGGGCGCTGGCTGCCTGGTATCAGCTTCCCACGCCTGGGCACCGAATGCCGCCCTCGAGGGTTGAACGCCCTAATACTGCTCTAAGGCACCTCATTTGCGGCTCCCTGGGGGCCCTTCCCGAGCCCTGGGAATCTGGCCTAGGGCCGTGCCCTTGGCTGTGCCAATCGCTGCTCCAAAGGCTGCATTCAAACCAGGCCTGATCATTCCCACTCCCAGCGCCGGGAGCGTTCCCACTGCAGACTGGAGACGCCAGTGACGGCAGGCGTGCAGCCGACACCTTAGAGGGGAACGGCCTGGCTTCTCAAAACCCCCCGCCCCCACCACCAGGATGAAACCGATAGCCTGAACGATGCTGTGATTATTAAAGACACTGAATTCACAGCTAAAAACCTTCGGAAAAAGAGGTCCCCAGGCCCCGATGGTTCTGCCAGCAAATTCTACTGGACACAAGCAATGGTAATTCTACACAGAAAATAGGAGAGGAAAATGTTTCCCAACTTCAGCATGGCCAGCATCACCCTGACAGCAAAGCCAGACAGAGCCCGCACAAGACCAACATGCCTCATGAACAGACGCAAAATCCTCCACGATACACCAATGAAGTGGGCCCAATGGTTGATATATATACCACTATATATGCATACTAGAGGCCCGGTGCACAGATTCATGCCCTCGTGGGGTCCCTCGGCCTGGCCTGCGGGGATCAGTGGACCTCTGCACCACCACAGTCTGGCCTTACCCACCAGCTCGTCAGGCTCCAGCCCACCATCCACATCGATCCACACTGCAAAGTAGTGTGAGAAGCAGCATGTGGCCAGGGAGGAGCCTGAGCCTGGACTGGGTGCTGTACTGCTCCTGCTCATCCAGCCCCGCTGTGCCTGCCTCTGCTGCCGCTCGGGCGTGCAGGGGAAATGTCCGCGGGAGAGGCTCATGCCGCCACAGCTGCGCTCACCAACTGTGAGTCTGACATCTGGCACCCCTCTGTCAGCTGAGTGGTGCTCCTGCTGTTCCCAGGAGTGCACTGACTGCAGGGGGCAGCTCCTGCATTGAGCGTCTGTCTGCCCACTGGTGGTCAGTGCATGTCATAGTTACCGGCTGGTCATCCAGTCGTCTGTTGCTTAGGCTTTTATATATATACTAGAGGCCCGGTGCATGAAATTCATGCATGGGTAGGGTCCCTAGGCCTGGCCGGTGATCAGGGCCAATCTATGGGGCAACTGGTAGGGCGATCGGGGCGGGGGGGAGGGGGGGCTCTGCTGGCATCCACCTTGGCTGGCCTGGGGCCTATGGGCAGCTCCTGCGTTGAGCATCTGCCCCCTTGTGGTCAGTGCGTGTCACAGCAACTGGTCACACTGCTGTTCAGTTTGTTTGCATATTAGGCTTTTATTATATAGAATGGTATCCCAACTAAAGGGGTCTATCCCAGAATGCAAGGCAAATGTGCAACTTGAAACAATCAATACTAGTACATGTAATCCACATGTTAAGAGTTTAAAAAATAAAAACACACAGGAGCATATCAATTTATGTAGTAAAAGCATTTGAAAAAATTTGGCATCCATTCATGATAAAAACTCCCAGCAAGCTAGGAACAGAAGGAGCCCCACATCTGATAAAGGACATCTATGGAGAATCCCGCAGCTGATGGGGTCTCAGGGGTAGGTGACGGAGGGCCTTCTCCTGAGACCAGACCCCAGGCCAGGATGCTCCCCTCCCTTCTCCTGCACTGAAGGCCTGGCTAGCGAATGAAGAGAGAAGGTATAAAAGGCATAAAGATTAGCAAGAAGCAATAAAGCAGCCTTTTCACAGACAACATGATTGCCTATGTAAAAAAAAAAACTCATAAGGAATTTTCAAGGAATCCACCAAAAGAGAAAAGCTCTTGGAACTAAGACGTGCCCTGAGCGAGGCTGTGGTGCCAGGGCCCAGGGTACACTCTGCCAGTGCTGTGTACGCGGGTGAACGCGTCGCCATCAGATGTGATGCTCCGTGAGAGACCCCGCTATGAGAACGAAAAGCAACCACAGGCTGAGAGGAAATATTTGCAAATCACGAGCCTGACGAAGAACTTGTATTCACAACATATGAAAACCTCTCGGGACTCAGCAGGAAGGAAATAACCACCCAATTAAAACACGAGAAAAAGGCTTGGGCAGGCGTTCTTCCAAAGTGGATAAACAGATGGCAAATAAGCACATGAGAAGATATCTAACGTGATTAGCCATCAGAAAATGCAAATTAAACTCTCAACAAGTCACTGTACACACATTAGCTAAAAACAAAACCCTAATTAATGTGACATGTAGCTGGCGTCATCGGTGATGATGTGAAACACGACTGCCAGTCCAGGAACATTTTGGCATTTTCTTATAAGGTTAACCGCGCACCCACATACTCTACGGCCCAGCAAGCCCACCCTGAAGTGTTCATGGCAGCTTTACTGTGTAGAGTGACACGCTACTCAGCTCAAAAGAACCAACAGCTTGAGCCCCGAAAGCATTATGCTGAGGGAGAGGCCACCTGCGGCGTGACGCCATCTACAGGACAGTCTCGAAAAGGTAGCCTGCAGGGACAGAGGGGGCAGCAGTGTGCAGGGCGGGCAGAAGCAGTGTTCAGCTGTGAGTGTGCTTAACACAGAGTACATTCTTATTACTTATTACTAATAGTAATAAGTAATAATTTGTGCAAGAGTAGGCCTTTCTTCGCCTGGCTACTGGCACCGGGACCTGGGCTTCCCTCTGGGCACCAGCAGGCACCCAGGGCCTGGGCTTCCCTTGCAGCCCGGCTTCATCTAGAATGTCCTCTGGAAGGATGTCCAGTTAACATCTGGTCTAATTAGCATATTACGCTTTTATTATAGACTATGGCTCGGTGCATGAAATTCGTGCACGCGGGGGGGGGGGGGGGGGGGAGGTGTCCCTCAGCCCGGCCTGCACCCTCTCCAATCTGGCATCCCTCAGGGGATGTCTGACTGTGGGATTGGGCC
Source organism: Murina feae (assembly GCA_004026665.1). Classification (NCBI taxonomy): domain Eukaryota; kingdom Metazoa; phylum Chordata; class Mammalia; order Chiroptera; family Vespertilionidae; genus Murina; species Murina feae. Next base: position 3,856 of record PVJC01042852.1, read on the forward strand.
TAAACTGGCAGTTAGACATCCCTCTCACAATCCGGGATCGCTGGCTCCTAACATTTGCCTCCCCTGCTGACTTGATCGCCCCTAATAACCTCTGCCTCGGCCCTACATCCAGGACCCAGAATTCCCTCCTCTAGCTGGCCGCAGGCACTGGGGACCGGGCTTCCCTCCCTCTGGCCGGCCACAGACACCCGGGCTGGCTTTAGCTGCAGGGGACGGTGGGCAGGTGGCTTTGCCCGGGCCTCAGGCACTGGTGCACGGGTCCGCAGGGTGGGTGGCTTCTCCGGCTGGCTGGGGCTTGGGACTGTGGGGTGGGCAGCTTCTCTGTCTCCCAGGCTGCAGCCAGCTGCAGGTGCTGATGCCCAGGACTGCTGACAGGCGGCTTTGTCCGGGCCCAGCTTTGTTGGGAAGGGTATGCAGATGGTTGTCCAGAAAATGTCCAGTCTAATTAGCATGTTACCCTTTTATTAATATAGACTAGAGGCCCGGTACACAAAAATTTGTGCACTTGGGGGTGGGGGGGTCCCTCAGCCCAGCCTGTGCCCTTTCGCAGTCTGGGACCCCTCAGAAGATGTCCACCTGCTGGCTTAGGCCCACTCCCCAGGTAACCAGGCCTAAGCTGGAAGTCAGACATCCCTCTGGCAGCCTGGGAGCCCCAGGGGGATGTCCACTTGCCAACAGGGAGCAGGCCTAAGCTGCAGTCGGACATCCTTAGCGCTGCTGAGGAGACAGGAGAGGTTCCCACCACCACCGCTGTACTGGCAGCCATCAGCCTGGCTTGTGGGTGAGCAGAGCTCCCCCTGTGGGAATGAACTGACCACCAGGGGCAGCTCCTGCATTGAGCATCTGTCCCCTAGTGGTCAGTGTGTGTCATAGTGACCAGTCATTCCCAGTCATTCTGCTGTTAGGGTCAATTTGCATATTACCATTTTCTTATATAGGATATTATATAGGATAGAGGCCTGGTGTATGGGTGTCCCAGATCAGGCTGGGGGTCCTGCTGGGGTGGCTGGCCAGCCTGGGTGAGTGGCTGATGGCTGTTTTCAGGCTGACCAAGCCCCCCAGCAGGAACCCTCACCCCATGAGGGTAGGGCCATCCTGGGTGAGGGGCTGATGGCTGTTTGCAGGCTGGCCACAGCCCCCAGCAACCCAAGCTCTCAGCGTGGCTGGCTGGAAACAGGTATCTGGGGTTTATTTACCTTCTATAATTGAAACTTTGTTGCCTTGAGAGAAGGTCACAGCCAGCCTAGGCAGACAGCTTCCTCCATCACCAGGGCAACCAAGCCTCCTGTTTGCTCTAGCTCCATGGCTGCTGGCTGCCATATTGCTTGGATTAATTTGCATATAGTCACTCTGATTGGCTGGTGGGCGTGGCTTGGAATGTAGTAGAGTGATGCAATTAGCATATTACTCTTTTATTAGATTAGATAGAGGTCTGGTGTACAGGTGGGGCTGGCTCGTCTGCCCTGAAGGGGGTCCCGGATCAGGGTGGGAGTCCCCACTGGGGGTGTGGTTGGACTGGCAAGAGGCTGATGGCTGTTTGCAGGCTGGCCACATCCCCATCGGGGTGGGGATCCCCACTGGGAGGCATGGCCGGCCTGGGCAAAGGACTGATGGCCATCTGTAGGCTGGTCACACCCCCATTGGGGTGAGGGTCCTCCTGGGGGGTGTGGTTGGCCTGGGCAAGGGGCTGAGGGCCATTTGCAGGCTGGCCACGCCCCCGGCTTTGTCCAGAAGGATGTCCGGAAGGTCTCCAGAAGGTCTCCCGATCTAACTAACATACTACTCTTTTATTAGTATAGATTGTATTCTTTTTCACATGACATTGTACACCTGCTTCTGCCCACCCTGTGTGGCTGGGGGACATACAGGTCATGTAGCACTCTGGGGGTGAGGTGGCTCCCAGATCTGTGCCTGCGTTACACTCACAGAACTGCGCACCAACACAGACACTTCTCCTGTAAGCTCATTTAAATAGAAAGAAAAGCAAGAGGACTAGCCAATTGGATTGAAGTGTTTTAAAAAATATCTTTGCTTTTAGCTGGTCCCAAAAGGACCAATTCTGTGAGACTCACTGGGGGAGAGGGGCTCCGCTCAGGGCCGACTCTCGGCCTGAAGACTAGCTCTGGAGCGGGAGGGGCGGGCAGGCTGCAGTGTGCGTGGCTTAGTGCCCCTGAGCTGAGCACACAAACGGTTAATTTTATGTTATGCATAGTTTACCATAACAAACGCCTTTATTCTTCATCAGAAAAGCAGATGTACAAAACTGTACCTGTATTAAAACAAAACAAACGGGGAATTCTAAAAGCAAGAAACCGAAGACTGGGGCGGCAGCTCACACTGTGGCTAAGCCGAGTTGGTCCATGTGTATCAGAGCAGACGTTCCCTGGGCACATGGCACCGCCACGCAGGGACGGCTGCTTATCCCCTGGCCAGCGCGGAGCGAGGGCACCGGGCTCAGTCTGTCCAGCCCCTGGGCGTTCAAAGCAGCCTGCTTCTCGTCCCACAAGGTGTGTAAGATGCATCCTGGGCCGGAAGCAGAGCTTGTAAAGGGAGCCGTCCTGAGCCAGCCAGACCCTCAGACACACAGAGGGAGGGCCACAGAGACCCTGGGCCAGGGGGTCAGTGACGGCAGTGCGGGCCCTTCCCCTCCTCCCCTCCCCCAGGGCTTCCCAGAGAAGGCAGTCACCCCTCAGCCGTGTTTGTGGGTCCGGGCGCTGCACTGTCCACTGCCAATTCAGAGGCGTTTCAGCTGCTCTGAGGATGTAGGGGCACCAGCTCTGGGCACACATCCTCCCACCTCCCACCCCTGGCTGCCCACAGCTCCAGCCCCAGTGACGTTTAAATGCAGACTGCCGCTCTAGACACCTGGCATCAAGAGACACCAAAGATAAACACAGCCTGACTCACTCAGCAGCTCTGTGCACCCCGAGTACCTCGGCAGCAATGAACCTTCGTTTAAACTTTGTGCTGCCGATTGAGTCAAGCAATCACTGGCATTTTAAACCAAATCAGAAGATCATAAAGATCACGCCGGACAAATAAAACATAAGCCGATGTGAGTATCTCCCTGTCCTTAACTTCTAGCAACATTCCTGCGCACGTGCACACATGAAAGAACGAGTGAGTGACGTGTAAGCGTTTAACTTGCTTCCCTTTCTCCCTGTGCTTAGGCCTCAAACCGCCACTTTCCTGCAGACCCCGCGCTTGAGAGCAGGTTTTTAAAAAACCACGTGGACTTCTTTATCTCAAGACCATCCTGGCTGAGGACTGGGCCAAACTTTCCTCAATGAGCTGGACATTCTGGTCCTGGGCCTATCCCTGGGGCCGACGGGGTCAGCTGGGGAGGCCCCGGTTGCCTGCAGGGCCAGCCTGGGAAGTTCCGATGGCACTCTGAGAGCAGCGGGCCTGGCACTGCCACATGCCCTGGCACGCCTCGTCAGCGGGCCCGCCTCCAGCGCCAGGCCACCAGCAAAGCAGCTCTGGATGCCAGCGGCGCCTAGACTGTCAGGCGCAGGGTGCCCACAAAGCCTCTGCAGGAGAACTGGGGCAGCTGCAAACTCAGGCAGCCCCAGAGGCCTCGCTTTCCTTGGAAACAGGAAGCCTGGGGCCTGGGGCAGGCAGAGTCCCCTTGAGGGAGCCCCACAGGGAGCCCCGCACCATGCCAGGGCCGTGTGAGGGCAGCCAGGACAGGCCTGTGGTCGCAGGTCCTCTCTGAGCTCGATCAGTGGGGCAGCTCGAGCCGCGTCGAGGATCAGGTCCAGAAAACCGACGTCATTCCTGAGTCACAGCCTAACACGCTTGTCCCCCAACCCTGCCAGTCGCACAGGGACCTTCCAGCCTCTGGACGAGCCCATGCACCATCCATGCGGCATCACTCATGCACTCGTCCACTCGTCCACGCATCGCTCCTCTCCAGCACACCTGCTGGGGGAGAGACCACACTCCCCTCTGCCTCGTCATCGACCCACCCAGCGCCTATTTCCAACCCGCACCTTACCCTCGGCTACCATGGGGCAGGCCCTTGGCGTACTGATCAGCATACGGGCTCATTCTACCTGTCATCTTGGCTGGGCCCCGTGCCCAGGTGTTTGGTCAAACATTACTCCAGAGGCTTCTGTGAAGGTGTTTTTGAGTGACACTAACATTTAAACCGCACACACTAAGTCTCCATGTGCCCTGCAGGTTGCAGGCTTGCCGGCCTCCCGTCATGTGACTAATACAACCAGGGACCAGCTTCCGAGAGGACCGGTCTCGGCTGCCGATCAGACCCCAGACCCCCGCTGCAGAGAGAAACCCCCGCCCTCTGAGCACAGGGCACCCCAGGGAGGTCCCTACGAAAAGCACGTGTACAGATAGCACTGGCAACACGCCGCCCTGGGCGCACAGCACACTCCCAGGGATCAGCACCCGTGCCACCATTCCAGACAAGTGAGGGGGTGGGGGTGGGGTGAGTTTTATTGTTTGGCTGAAAACCAGTGAAAATTTAAGGATAGTTCTGTAAGCCTCCTCACAGCAGCCTCCTCATCCATGGAAGCCTGTGGTAATGCAGACCTGGAGATGTGCATGCACACACATGTAGAGCACACACATGTACACACACACACACACAGCTGGCTACCCACCAGTCCCTTCTTCCAGCCCTCTATTCACAGGGGTTACTGCAGGCCTCCCGGCAGGGCCAACTGGGCATCTGAGCACCCGTCATGAAAGGGCTGCCCCTCGGGATACCCCACCGAACCCTACCCACCCCCCAGCCCCAGGAAGCAGGTGATGGCCCTCTGGTCTTCAGTCAGAGTTCATTCATGTCTATTTAAAAACTCACAGATAATTTAAAACCCTAAAGTGAATTTCTTTCATTTTAGAGTGTTCTAAGAAAGAAAGCCTAGTTTTAGAACACTCTAAAACAGGGGTCCTCAAACTTTTTAAATGGGGCCAGTTCACTGTCCCTCAGACCATTGGAGGGCCAGACTATAGTTTAAAAAAAACTATGAACAAATTCCTAGCACCCTGCACATATCTTATTTTAAGCAGGACAGGCAGCGGCGGCAAAAACACCTGCATGTGGCCCGTAGTTTGAGGATGCCTGCTCTAAAATGAAAGAAATTCTTCAAATCAATAAAATTAGTAAAAGAGCAACCACCCAGTTTATATTAATTATAGAGAGTGAAGCCCAAGGACAGTGCTTCAGGAGAAAAATACGAATGACAATACATCGCAAACAAGTGACAGGACACCAGGACCTTCCCTGTGACCTTCCCTTTTCCCGATCATACTGGTGGGGACACCCTGGGGTGGGCACCATGCTGGGCTGTGGGCACCATGCAGGTCAAAACTGAACATGCATACACTCTTAATTTCAATCCCCAAACTCTTTTTTATGAAAATACTAGTGGCCCAGTGCACAAAATTCATGCACATTAAAAGGGGATTAATTAGAGGAAATATTTTAATATTGCTATTTGCCCTTTCTCTATAATAGAAGTGTCAGAGATTAAAGAAAATTAGTAAAACGTATATGAAAATCTTCCTCCTGTCAGAGTCTGGGGTGCACCATGGAACCCAGAGTCAAGTCTTCAACCACCCACGTGTACCTCAAAAATCACTTGAGACCCAAACTTGGATGGCCCCCCTTCATTGGGCTAGATCCAGACTCAGCCGGTCCCACCCTGTCAAGTCCTGCCAGGTGCGGGGGTGCAGCCTCAGGTCCCCTGGGTGCCAAGGCAGAGGGGCATGCCTGAGCTCCCCCATCAAGCCCTGCTGGGTGGAGGGAGTGGCCTGTGATCCCCCAAGCTGGCACTGGGGCAGGGGGCACAGCCTGAGGTCTCCTGGCCTGGTGCCGGGGTGGGGGGCACAGCCTCAGGTCCCCTGGCCTGGAGCCAGGGCGGGGGGCATGGCCTGAGGTCCCCCGGCCTGGCACCAGGGAAGAGGGTGCAGCCTGAGTTCCTCTGGCCTGGTGCCAGGGCAGGGGGAGCAGCCTGAGGTCTCCTGTCAAGCCCTGCGGGTGGAAGGCACAACCTGAGGTCCCCTGTGAAGCCCCATGCAGGAGGTGGGTGGGTGCGCAGCCTCAGGTCCCTGCTGATTGCTCCTTAAGGCTCGTTATGGGAACTTAGCCTCAGCTGTGGGTGCAAACTGACCGGAGTGACGGTCAATTTGCATATTCCCTCTTTATTATATAGGATTCCCTGAGGTACACCAAGAAAAATGATCACAGATGTGACAGACTTGGGAGACACCTAAACTTCCACCACAGCTGAGGGACACAGGGTGGGCACGTGCCCCTCTGCGGCAGGCAGCCCTCACAGAGCTGTGCCCAGCACACAAAGCATGCATGTCTATGCCGCAGTGCCAAGTAAGAAGAGCAAGATGCAAACCCTCCAGGGTGGGACCACACCTTGGGGAAAGCATCATCCATGTGGACATGTCCTGTCATGTACACACGTGTCTGAACTGCATGGAGAACACCTGAGAAACACAGCAATCAGAGGCATATACACACCTTGCACCTGAGGCTGCTGCTCTGTTCTGTTGATTTTCTGAACAATGGAAATGCCATTAAATAGAGGAAGGGTTAGTCAGCATATCTGACTTCCTGTTCACACTAAAGATTCAACGAGTACTTTTGCAGAAATTTGATTGAAAGAAAAGGCCCCACCAGCAGAGATAAAAACTCATAAAAAGACACAAGGCCCTTTCCTGTTTCCCCTCTGAGTCAATGCAAAATTATCAAAAAAGCAGCAAGTTTTCCACTGTCCTTTCTATAACTCCCCACGACACAGAAATCGGCTCTAGTTTCCATTTTCCTGCTGATAAAGAAGGCGAACGCCTGCCAGCCCTGCCCACCACCAGCCTCATCCCCACCCCCCGGGCTACTCTGCCAAGTGCGCGCCTGTGTGCTGGAGGGACAGCACCCAGGAGCAGCGAGGCCTGGGCTGTGGCCTCCGTGTGCTGGGCCCACACGGTTGGGCTCCATTTGTGGGCAGGGCCAGACCATGTGCATGTCACCGTAGCATGTGCAAACCTCTCGCTGAGGGGGAGGAAGGGCACGGAAGATGAACATGGAGGGGCAGGGCAGGGCAGGCCATTCGGTGGTGGTGACCTCCCCTTGCATTTCCGGATGGAACAGGAAGCAAACACACGTGTCACTGCCCAGTTGGGCGAAGCGACCGGCGGCGGGTGGCCATGGGAAGAGGGCAGCTGGAAGCCCGGTGCGCTGGGAGGACCTGACTCCACCAGGTTCTTCCCAGCCATGCGCGCAGAGGCTGGTGTCACTGCCCATCAGATGCATGCTTCCCGCGCCTCCCCTTGGCTTCCCTGCCCTGGGAGATGTATCTGTAAACATAGTCCTACGAGAGATGTCTGAGATTTTGCTGCCTATGGTTTCTTCTAGGGTTTTTATGGTTTCACGGCTTACATTTAAGTCTCTTCTCCATTTTGAGTTTATTCTTGTGTACGGTGTAAGGTAGCCTAGTTTCTTTTTTTGCATGTATCTAATTTCCCACCATGTATTCAATAAACACCATTTATCAAAGAGACTCTATTGACTCCACTGTATACTCTTGCCTCCTCTGTCAAATGTAAATAGAGCATAATGGCTGGGGTCAACTTCTGGGGTCTCTGTTCTTTCCATTGGTCTATACGCCTGTTCTTGTGCCAGTACCAGGCTGATTTGATGTCAGTGGCTTTGCAGTATAGCTTAGATCACGTATTATGGTTCCTCTAACTTCGTTCTTCTTTTTCAAGACTGCTGAGGCTATTCAGGGTCGTCTGTGGTTCCATATAAATTTTTGGAGTGTTTGTTCTAGATCTGTGGAGTGTGCTGTTGGTATTTTGATAGGGATTGCATTGAATCTGTACATTGCTTTGGGTAGTATAGACATTTTAATTATGTTGATTCTACCAATCCATGAACATATTTTATTCTTCCACTTGTCTATATCTTCCTCTATCTCTTTTTTCAATGCCCTGTAGTCTGTCCAGTACAAGGCTTTTACCTTGTGAGTTAAGTTTATTCATAGGTATCTTAATTTTTTTGTTGCAGTGGTAAATAGGATTGTTTTCTTAGTTTCTCATTCTGAGAATTCATTATTGGTGTATAAAAAAGGCACTGATTTTTTGGGTTTTGATTTTGTATCCTGCTACATTGTGAAATGCATTTATTAAATCTAGTTTTGGTGGAGTCTTTAGAGTGTTCTAGGTACAATATCATGTTATCTGTGAGTAATGAGAGTTTTACTTTCTCCTTTCCAATGTAGATGTCTTTTATTTCTTCTTGTCTGATCGCTGTGGCTAGCACTTCCAGTGCTATGTTGAACTGGAGTGGTGAAAGGGGACATTACTGTCTTGTTCCTGTTCTTAGGGGAAATGGTTTTAGTTTTGCCCATTGAGCATGATGTTGGCTGTAGGTCTGTCATCTATGGCCTTTGTCATGTTGAGATATGCTCCCTCTATTCCCACTTTGCTGAGAGGTTTTATCAAAACTGGGTGTTGGATTTTGTTAAATGCTTTTTCTGCATCTATTGCCACGGTCATGTGATTTTTGTCTTCCCATTTGTTTATGTGATGTTTCACATTTATTAATTTGTAAATGTTGTACCAGCCTTGCATCCCTGGTATAAATCCCACTTGGTCATAGTGTATGAGCTTTTTAATATATTGCTGGACCCAATTTGCTAAAAATTTGTTGTTGATTTTAGCATCTGTGTTCATCAGGGATATTGGCTATGATTCTCTTTCTTTGTAGTGTCTTTGTCTGGGTTTGGAATTAGGGTAATGCTGGCCTCATAAAAAGAGCTTGGAAGTGTTCCTTCTTCTTGGATTTTTTAAAATAGTTTGAGGATGACAGGTGCTAGTTCTTTGAATGTTTGGTAAGACTTCCCTGTGAAGCCATCCGGACCTGGGCTTTTATGCTGGCAGTTTTTTGGTTTTTTTTTTTATTATTATTACTGCTTCTATTTCTCACATGTTATTGGCCTATTCAGGAATTCTTCCTGATTCAGTTTTGGCAGATTGTATTTTTCTAGGAATTTGTCCATTTTCATCCACATTGTCCAGCTTGTTCCCAAATAGTTGTTCGTAGTATTTTCTTACACTACTTTATATTTCTGTGGTGTCACTGGTTACTCTCCACTTTTGTTTCTGATTTAATTTATTTGGGTCCCCTCTCTCTGTTTCTTGATGAGTCTGGCTAATGGTTCATCAATCTTGTTTATCTTTTCAAAGAAACAGCTCTTGGTTTCATTGATTTTTTTTGGTATTGTTTTTTTAGTCTCTGTGTCATTTATTTCTGCTCTAATCTATATTATTTCCTTCCTCTACTTATTTTGGGCTTTTCTTGTTGTTTTCTTTCTAATTCTTTAAATTGTAGGGTTAAACAGTTTGTTATTAATTTTTCTTGTTGTTGTTGTGTTTTTTTGTGTGTTTTTGAGGTAGGCCTGCAGTGCTATGAACTTCCCTCAGGGCTGCTTTTGCTGTGTCCCAGAGATTTTGGATTGTTGTGTTCATTTTCATTTGTTTCCAGGAAGTTTTTTTATTTCTTAATCTCATTGGTAATCCACTCACTGTTTAATAACATGCTAATTAGCTGCCACGTATATGAATGTTTGGGGGTGTTTTTACTGTAGTTGATTTTTAATTTTATTCCACTGTGACCTGAGAAGATGCCTTACATGATTTCAATCTTCCTGAACTTGTAGAGATTTGTTTCGTGTCCTAACATGTGGTCTATCTTTGTGAATGATCCATGTGCACTTGAGAGGAATGTATATTCTGCAGCTTTGTGGTAAAATGCTCTATTAATGTCAATTAAATCCATCTGATCCAGTGTTTCCTCCAGAGTCACTGTTTCCTTAATTTTTTGTCTGGAATATCTACCTGCTGAAGTCAGCAGGGTGGTAAAGTCCCCTATGATGACTGTATTGTTGTTGATCTCTCCCTTAAAAGTCCTCTAGAACATATATTGGGTGCATATATGTTTGGCTGGGTTATATCCCCTTGTTGGATCGATCCCTTTAGTACCATGTAGTGACCTTTGCTGTTTCTTGTGATGGCCATCCTTTTTAAGTCTGTTTTGTCAGATATGAATATTGATACCCCAGCATATATTTTTGTTTGTTTCCATTTGCATGGAAATTTCCCCCCACTCTTTTAGTCTCATCCTGCATGAGTCTTTTGTCCTGAGGTGTAGATAGCACATAGGTAGGTCATTTTTTTAAAATCCTTTCAGTTATCCTATGTCTTTGATTGGAGCATTTAATCTATTTACATTTGAGGTTATTATTGACAGGTACTTATTTATTGCCATTTTAATTCTGAATGTCTGTGTTTCTCTATTTCTTCTTCTCGTTATAACAGTCCTTTCAGTATTGTTTGCAGTGCTGGTTTGGTGGTGATACCAGATGTACCGGTTAATAATGCGGATTTTATAATCAAAGAAAACACAGTAATTTCAAGAGAAACATCAAAAGTGCTATATTCAAAGTAATGTCCATCGCTAGTACACATTCCCCCCATCTTTCGGGTAATTTGTGGGTACCGTCCCAATAGAATTTTTCTTATTTTGAGGCAAACCATTCAGAGACCTGATTTTCCACTTCTTTTTTTTTTAATTTATCTTTATTGTTCAGATTATTACAGTTGTTCCTCTTTTTTCCCCCATAGCTCCCCTCCTCCCAATTCCCACCCCAACCTCTGACCTTGCCCCCCCCATTGTCCTCATCCATAGGTGTACAATTATTGTCCAGTCTCTTCACGCATCCCCAACACCCTTAATCCCTGAAAATTGTCAGTCCACTCCCTTTCTATGCCTCTGATTCTATTCTATTCACCAGTTTATTCTGTTCATCAGATTTTTTATTCACTTGATTCTTAGATTCACTCGTTGATATATATTTGTTGTTCATAATTTTTACTTTCCTTTTTCTTCTTCCTCATTCTCAAAGG
>PVJC01042853.1:0-14760 GCA_004026665.1 Murina feae
TTGTTTACTGGGCCCCTACTATATATATAAAGAGCCAGGGGCTGTCACATCTGAAACAACCAAATAAATGACCAAACAGGCTGAGTGGGAAGACAAGGCTGGCAGGGGGGTTAGTGAGGGACAAACAAATGGCTGAGCAGAAGACTGCATTGGGCAACCAGGCCTGCAGGGTGGTTAGTGAAGGATGACCAAATGACTGAGCAGCAGGCTGCATGGGGTGACCAGGCTGGCAGGGGGGCCAGTGAAGGGTGAGCAGGCCCACAGGGGGTGCATTTGGAAGCAACCAAGCTTGTGGGGGGGCAGTTAGGGGCAATCAGGCAGTCAGTCAGATGAGCATTTAGGAGCCAGCTATCCTGGACATCCCCCAGGGGGTGCTGGAATTGAGAGGGTGCAGGCTAGGCTGAGGGGACCCCCCCATGATTTTTGTGCACCAGGCCTTTAGTTGAAATATATTTATATAACTTCTATTTTAGAGATAGGGAAGTCAAAGCTTAGAGAGACTACATAATGGGTCTAAAGCCATCTAGCAAGTAAGTGACACACCTGGAATTTTAACCAGATTTATCTGGCTTCAGAATCCATGTGTCTTCTATTCTATATGCTCAACATCAGGAATTAGTTATTGATAATGTATTCTAAGAGAATGACAGGATCATGTAATGTGACATGGTCTGTTATATGGTCATTTAGTAGATATCTCTTATTTCAATTCTCTGCTGATGTAGGATTGCTTATTGATGATCCTTGTCTCACCTACTTCACTGCTCCCTCATGATGTTGACTATGGTAGTGAACTACTTGCCTATGGTCTCCTGATAATCATGTTTACTTTGTTACACCGGACTTCTTTATAGGACTACATTTGAATTTACCTCACCAGACCCTACTCCAAGGGTCAAATCTAGTTCCCTTGTTCTGATCCCATCAGTCCTTTTCATCTTAATGCCATTAAACAAACCAAGGCTAGTCTAAATATTACACTATTTGGAATAGAGCCTCCCACATAGTAGAGGTAGATACATATTTGAAGTGGTTATACAAATAATGATTCTTAATATGAAGCATTTAGGAAGGGGCATGCAATAGCTCTAAATTACTCAGTTTAAGGTATGAATGTCCCTTATGTGGTATAAATACTGTTGGAATAAAAAAAGAAGAAAATCAGAAAAAAAAGGAAATCCTTTGAGTCAAGCTAAGCACAACCAATAAAGAGTATATTTTTTATTAAAAATATTAGTACTATTAATTTTAAAGGTAATAATAAGCTACCATTTACTGAGTAGTGAATATCTAAGTTATTTACATATATTACTTAATTCAATCCCACCACCTTAAAAATAGGTTAGTCAGTCATTATCACCTTTGTCAAAATGAAAACTTAAGTACCTTGACCAAGGTAAAAAAAAAATAACTAGGATTTCTATAAGGAAAGCAGTTAAGAGTGGAAAACAAAGGGACTTGTCTTGGTTTTGTTGGTAAACTATTATCTTAGACTAGAGGCCCGGTACACAAAAATTTGTGCACTTGGGGCGGGGGATGGGTCCCTCAGCCTGGCCTGTGCTCTTTCACAGTCTGGGACCCCCCAGGGGATGTCCACCTGCTGTTGTGCCTGGCCAGCCTGGTTGAGGGGCAGAGAGCCATTTCAGACTGCCCATAGCTCTGTCAGGGTTCCGGCACCTACTGGGGTGCCTGGCTAGAAACAGGTATCTGGGTTTATTCAACTTCTATAATTAAAACTTTGTTGCCTTGGTCCTCCGCTCAAAGCCTGGGTTGCCCCAGGCAACCCAAGGTCACAGCCTGGCAGGCATCTGGGGTTTGTTTATCTTCTTTTTTTTCCATTTTTTAATCTTTATTGTTCGTATTATTACAGTTGTTCCTCTTTTTTTCCCCCCATAGCTCCCCTCCTCTCAGTTCCCATCCCACCCTCTGCCCTTATCCCCCTACCACTGTCCTCATCCATAGGTGTATGATTTTTGTCCAGTCTCTTCCCACAGCCCCTACACCCCTTTCCCCCTGTGAATTGTCATTCCACTCCCTTTTGTATGTCCCTGATTCTATTCTATTCACCACTTTATTCTGTTCATCAGATTTTTTTTATTCACTTGATTTTTAGATTCACTTGTTGATAGATATGTATTTGTTGTTCATAATTTTTATCTTTACTTTTTCTTCTTCTTCTTCTTCTTCTTCTTCTTCTTCTTCTTCTTCTTCTTCTTCTTCTTCTTCTTCTCAAAGGATACCTTTCAGCATTTCATATAATACTGGTTGGGTGGTGACGAACTCTTTTAGCTTTTTCTTATCTGTGAATCTCTTTATCTGACCTTCAATTCTGAATGATAGCTTTGCTGGGTAAAGTAATCTCAGTTGTAGGTTCTTGCTATTCATCATTTCGAATATTTCTTGCCACTCCCTTCTGGCCTGCAAAGTTTATTTTGAGAAATCAGCTGACAGTCGTATGGGTCCCCCCTTGTAGGTAACTGACTGCTTTTCTCTTGCTGCTTTTAAGATTCTCTCCTTGTCTTTTGCCCTTGTCATTTTAATTATGGTGTATCTTGGTGTGGTCCTCCTTGGATTCCTTTTGTTTGGGATTCTCTGTGCTTCCTGGACTTGCAAGTCCATTTCTTTCACCAGGTAGGGGAAGTTTTCTGTCATTATTTCATCTTCTATAATTGAAACTTTGTAGCCTTGAGTAGAGCTCAGGGCTTGCAGGGCCCTGGCTTCCTCCATTGCTTGGGGCAACTCCAGCTCCTGCCATCTTAGTTGAGTTAATTTGCATATTTGCTCTTGATTGGTTGGTGGGCATGGCTTGTGGGTGTAACAGAGTGAGGGTCAATTTGCATTTGCTCTTTTATTAAATTAAATTATAGGGGTGACCTTAATTAGTAGTTAATGGGAACTGTAAGTAGGGGAGAGCAGTGATAAAGGCACTGCCACTGCTAAGTGATTATGAGCTGGGATTTGAATATAGATTGTCTGAACCTAAACTCAGAACTATAACACCACTATACTTTCTCTCCAACTGAATTTCAACCAGCAACTCTAATGCTCTATTCTGGGAGGTGGGCACTGGGATATGATCAGGGATATATCTTTAAGGAAAAGATTAGTTCAGGGAGACCTTCACCTGGAGTTTTAATAAGGCAGAGGGGTTATATATTTTTTCTCTTTTCTGTTTGCAAAACAATTGACAAGTTTCTTCAGATTTATGTGTGCAGAAATTTTAGGTCACTGTATGCAATACTTTTTTCTTTTGGCTGCTCACAGGCAGTGAGTGATCTTTGAGGGCTTTCTTGACTCATCGATCAGTGTTACTTCTTATTTCCTGTCCCCTAAGAGCATCCAGCTGACCAATAACCTCCACAATGCACATGATTTCTGTATCTGTCAAGAGAGCTCTGCAAAGGAAGAGCAAGATAGACCTGCTAAGTTGCTTCCTGGATAACTGACCAAATCACCCATCAATAGTGTCACCTCTCAAGGCAACTATCAAAAAAGACAAACTACAAGAACTTATAAAAGTTCCTGAGGAAGAAAGATTCTTAAAGTCCCTAGCTCTAGTGATTTTGTGTGAGTTACTTTCGTTACTCATCTTGCAGGACCTGGTGTTTTGTGAGAAGTGCAAATGTCCTTAGTGAGCAAGTTATTGTGCAAAGTCTACCCATTAACTGATTGCAGAACAAATGACAACACCAAACTCCTGAGTTTTGAAACTGCTGATTTCAGCCTGCCATTGTGCTACTACACTCAACCTAGAAAAAGGCACATGATGACTCAACCAATAAAGAGTATATTTTTCTATTTATTGCTTATCCAAACATAGAAAAAGCATATGTGCAGACTCATGCCTCTTGCTTGTTTACCACTGTGGAAAGTCCAATCAGTATCTATGAAGAGGTGCTAATGCTTAGGTGGAGGCACAGAGGATTCAGTTACATTGATGCCAATCAATGTTCTAATACATAATTCAACGTCCTTCCTGAAATGTCTGTGGCTGTTAGTGGTTCACAAAAAGAGAAATCCAATGTCCCCCTTCAGCAACTGTTTCTGTTCTTTAAAAGCTAGATGGACACAAATCTGCCGTGGAAGAGTGCTTTCACTGAGATGGAAGGGTTTGTGCCTCTGGTAGCTTCTGAGTAGGATTCGCTTCCGGAATGAATGTTTAGCCTTTCATAAGAAATCCAACTGAACAAATGCTCAGTTGTTTATTAAATGGTATAATGATGACCTGAGAGATATAGTCATGCTCAGGCAGGGCTTTCTAAATCCAAAGGAAGACTGCATAACCCGAATGACAAATACAAAAATAACAGGACTTCCAAGCAAAAGAAAATAGAACACTAACTGCTCTCTTTCCCCATGCTTGACACTACTTCCAGCCTCCTTCTTGTATGAAAAAGGTCTTGTACTAGACTGAGAAAACAGGGATATTTAACCCATAATGTTGGCTTGCTTCCTTTTGTTCTTCAAAGCTGAGTTTTCTGGGTGCTTCTATTAGGCCCTGGTGTATCCCAGCTCCTGACTGAGACAATGTATCTATAATCTGAACTGCAATAGTCAATAGGGCTTAGAAGTAAGCCACCAACTGGCTGAATTCCAGTCACATGTGAGGGGCTTCTAAATTGTTTCCCACTTTTACACGGCAGCCAGAAATGACAGTGATTTTGTGTCTAAAGACACCCTATGTGCCTGGCTTGCCTCCAGATTACAGTCTCCCCTTGCCACTGCCATCACAGCCCTGAGTCCATAGTTTTTGCTTTGGTCCTTAAGTTGAAGAGTTTAGGGTCTAGAATCACACTTCATGGTTCATATCCTAACTCTACTACTGACTTGCTATGAGAGTTTGTACGAGTAACTCAGTTTCTTTGAACTTCAATTTTAAAAACTAAAATCAGGATAATAGCCATACGTACCTCATAGGGTCACTGGGAAGATGAAATAAGATGATACATTTCATGCATTTAACAGAATATCTTAACATAACAAGGACATGCTAAATATTACTTATTGTTAATATTTTCCTTGATCACTCAACTAACCTGCTTGATCCTCTGGTCCCCTAAGCTGCACACCCAGCAGAGTAGCTGCATGTGGAGTTGTGAGAAGAATAACTAACGCTCTGCCTTTCCCTTTTCCACTAAGTCTCTCCTTATGCTCAGATCTCCAAGATGATGACTAGCACCCACTTACCTATCTTCTGTATACATCCTATTCAATTGTTCATCTATTGGATCCTCTCCATATGATGGAAACACTGAGACTATCTTTAGCCTGTCCTGTGATCTGGTTTACTATGCTCTTACCCATTAGTTATACAACCCTTATTGGACACTCACAGGTGTCCATATCAATATCTTCTTTCTCTCACTACCCATTCAATGCAGCTTCTACTAATGCTGAGGCATGCCAATCAATGATAGGCCAAAAACCCCCAACTGGGGTTTTCTTTCCCTTTTTTGTTAGCTTGAGTCAACAGATTAAAGAAATGTGAGATGAATAAGGCTAACCTTTCACAGAGGCACCAACCTAGGTCAATATTAGAGGATTTAAAAATATATATTTTTTTATTGATTTTAAAGAGGAAGGAAGAGGGATAGAGAGATAGAAACATCAATGATGAGAGAGAATCGTTGATTGGCTGCCTCCTGCATGCCCCACACTGAGGATCAAGCCCACAACCCAGGCGTGTGCCCTTGGCCAGAATGGAACCTGGGACCCTTCAGTCTGCAGTCCAATGCTCTAGCCACTGAGCCAAACTGGCTAAGGCGTAGAGGAATTTTTTAAAAAAAAATTCTGTGCTCTTTCCTTATCCTCAAAAAATATGGTCCTTACCTATAGGCTGATGCCAGGAATTCAACAGCTAAAAATGTCCCTAATTTAAGAGCACAATCTTTGGTTCAGGTAAAAGCCCACTAAAGAGCTAACATCAATCTACCATCCAACAACAAACACTGCCAAAGCTCCTGTTTGATTGCTTTCAATATTCACTTTCTCTATCTGATGGGACAACCTGTAAACTCAGCCAATTGCAGCAGAATCAATTTATATTATCAACATTTAGTGGCTCCTACCCTAATCCCACAGACCATAAGAAAGACAAAATGGTCCTCTTTTCAATAGCACACACTCTTTTTCCTGGCCACCAGATTATCATTTCATATATATAAGAAGTTCTTAAAGTAGTATAAGTTTATACGTATTTTTTTCACTGGAAAGTATTTGGGAAAGTAAGTGATAATGGAAGTTTGAGTAGGTTGATGCTTCAAAGAATGATTCACAGGAGAACCTGAAAATAAGTATAAACAATTCCATGTAGATGTGCATTTTTGCAAGTGTATGCACACACTCATACTGAAAGTGATAAATAGAGATGGAATGTGCAAATTAAAGGCAGGGAGATGGGGCAGGAAGAGGTGAGGTGAGATGATATAGAACAAGATAAATTTTAAAATGATGTTTACTGAGAAATTAGGGCCATGAAATGAGGTGAATAGGGGAAATAATTATGTCACAGAGCAAAGGAATTAGAACAAGCCCACAATTTTACTCAAGCATATTCACAAAGGAACAACTTAAAGCTTCACACTAACATATTCAAGTTTTGGATATTAAGATTTGTAGAATTTAAAGGTAAGTTCTTCTCATTGTTGACAAATGACACTGGTACTACAACAATCTAAGCCATAATAGTATCCCTATTTTTAGATAGGTAGGTCCATGGGATTGTGATAAGAGGAGTTTTTATTTGAAATGTTTATTAGTCAACCAAAGATAATGTCACAGAATTATTTCTGTAACATTTTTGAAAATGATCCATCACATGATGCAAAAAATAATTATAAAAAGTATGAAGTGAAAAATCTCCATCTCATGCCTTTTTAAAAATCTCTGCACAATTTCCAACCTTACAGTTAAATGCTCTTTTTCATTTCTGTGTACCTGACTGGTGGTTTCTAAGACCATACAAATATCAACAATTATGCTCATTACTATCCCACTTTTATAAAAATGGCAGCATATTAACACAATTTTCTGAATTTTTTCTCATTTAACTATATATGTTGGATACCTTTATCAGTAAATCCAGAGATTTCTCATTTGTTTTAAAACAGCTATATAATAGTTCATATTATGGATGTACCATAATTTACTGAGTCAGCCTCTAATGACAGACATTTGCATTGCTTTTGATATTACAAACAGTGTTGCAATTAGTAAATATATATATATATATATATATATATATATATATATATATATATATATATATTCTAGAGGAGGCCTGGTGCAGGTGCATGGATTTGTGCACCGGTGGGGTCCCTCAGCCTGGCCTGCAGGGAATGGGCCAAAACTGGCTCTATGACATCCTCTGAGGGGTCCCAGATTGTGAGAGGGTGGTTCTTGGGTGATGTACCCCAAAATCGGGCTCCCTCTCTATGGTTCCGGTGCATCACCGAAGAGCCATAGTTGCAAGTCACTGCAGCTTGGCAGCTCCTGCATTGAGCATCTGCCCTATGGTGGTCAGTGCACATCATAACTACTGGTTGGAACATCTGCCCCCAGTGGTCATTGCACATCATAGCTACTGGTTGGATGGTCAGATGGTCGCTTAGGCTTAGATAGGTATAGATATAGATATAGATATAGATATAGATATAGATATAGATATAGATATAGATATATCAATACATATTTTATTTTGCACCTTGTGAGAGTATATTTGTAGATTAACTTCATAGAAGTGAACACATTTGAATATTGAGAGATTTCACTGGATTGTACTACGTACAGATTGTGCCATTTTGCATTCCTATCTGCAACATGTGAGAGTATCTATTTCCCTTATGCCACAGCCTCACTATACTTTAGATTTGTTTCATTCTGAAAAATTGCAAATGGCATTTCAACATAACTTTAATTAGCATATCACTTATGGATAAATATAATTAAATTAAATACAAAGGCCATATGTACTTATTTTTCTGTATTCTGTGAATATCCTTTGCCTTTTTTCTACTAGCTTACTTTTTCTTATTCATTTGGGGTTGACCATTATATATTAAGGTAACCCTTTATGTATGAGTTGTCTCATGGCATCTGGTGTGCACTGGGCTCTCCATTTTTTTCTTCAATGCTTTAATTACCCATTTTTGCTTTTGTGCACAAACTTGCTCACACTGAAAATGCTTAGTTTTGAGGGTTTTTTAAGTATACTTATTTCTAAGGGCAGCATAACCTCTACATATGATCAACAACCTGCTTCCTAAAGTTGCATGATGATGTAGTTGTATGTCTCTTTAAGTCACATGCAGGGTCTTCAGTCTCTCCAGGATGAATGTTCTGTCATTGTGGTAATGTTAGTGCATTGTAAACTACTTTTAATGAGGAAAGTCACTTTCTCTTAAAATATGAGCTGAAAATGGAACCCATTTATTTACACAGAAACAGAATTATGATAGTTCCTATGTGAAAATAAACATTAAAAATTCACCTCCTGTATAATCATAAATGATATTAGCAGTTGAATATTTTGTACATGGCATTACAGATAATATTGCCATATAAACTTAAGATAACTAGTTACATTTTAATTTTAGATAAATAATTTCTTAGTATAAGTACATCCCAAATATTTCATGATTTCAACATACATTAAAACATTACTCTTTATCATCTGAAATTCAAATCCAACTTTTTATTTGCTAAATCTGACAAATCTAATTATATTTTTATGTTTTTCAGAGACCAAGATCCTATGACTATGACTTGCTGATTTAGAAGCATGTGCTCAACTGATAATACATGGACTTTTAAAACATGACAATAAAAACCTTCAGGTTAGATAAGAACTTTCAGATAATCAGTTTTAGCCACATACTTTATAGGTAAATTGTGCCGTGCCGCGCCGGCATGGCCAATGGTGATCCCAAGTGGGGGCAATGAAAGGATTAAGAAAAGACAGAATGAGAACAAAAGCTGGGTCTCCGTGGGATGCTGCTCTCTCTGATTGAGAGAGACAATGACAGCACCCACAAGCTGTGTCTTTATTTTATAGCAGATGCCATGAGGCAAAGCAGGGGCATGATCAAGTTGTTTACAGCATTGTCGTGGGTTTCAACCCTCCTCAACTACATGCACCTGAACTATGTCACATAGGCATGCGGGACCACGTGTTTGGACCATAGGTTCAAGCTTACAACTATAGCTGTTGGTTATAATTGTGCTGGGAAGGCTCTGCTCTCCAGCTGGGACTTGCACATGGCAATGAGAGGACAGTGCCCTCTCCTCAGTCCAAGGCTTGAACCTGTCCAGAACACTGAGTCCGTGCCCCATAGTAAATGCTATCTGCAATGCCCTCCACAAGCAGTCATCTGTCTTACAACTGGACACTTTCAGTAGCAGGAAACTGTCACAACCTAAATGACAGGTCATTTGATGTTTGCATTGATCATTTAGTAAACCATTTATCAAATTAAGCCAATTCACTTTCCTTGACACTTTCTTCTATTCATCCTAATCTTAGTGGCTACTGAAAACAAGTTAAATCCTTTTTTATATGTCAACCCTTCAAATATCTGAAGACAGTAGGCCACTCCTGAGATTATTTTTTCCCTTTGATAAATATTTTCAGTTCCACTGTCTTTTAGAAAACATGGTTTCAAGCCGTCTCATGCACTATCAAATAGTTATTTTTATACCTTCTATATGTCAGGCACGTACTAGGTAAAATGGCACAATAATGAACAGTATAAAATTCCCCGCTCCTCAGGACATTTAGTCTAATGGGGGAAATGGCAAACATTTGCAAAGTTCTGTGACAAGTGCTATACCAAAATTATAAATAGATACTTTAAAGATATGGAGTAAGGAGTATCTAAATATACCTGAAAGAGACAGGGACTAACAGGTTACAGGAAGGATATTCACAGACAGCTTAGCATGTGATGCCTGAGCAGAATCTGCAAAGTTTTAGTGACAAGTAGAGATGGAGAAAGTAGAGGGACTAAAGAAAAATGCGATAGTAGAAATGATAGGAAATTGTGACTAATGTTGGCTGTATGGAGTGATGTAAAATGAATCAAGGATGATTCCCAGGCTTCAGAATATGATTAAAGCAGATGGGTGCCATGATCAGAGATTAAAAATACTCATGGAAGAACATATTTTATTGTGTGAGCACTACTGTGGTAGTAGATAGTGACATATGGGATGGAAACAATGACTTTAATATTTGATGTCTTGAATTTGAGATGCCACGAGCATAACCAATTAAAGAAGTCTAGTGAGCAGTTGAAAATAGAAAAATGTACATGTGAGAATCAGAGAAAGGTTGTGACTACAGGTGTAGATTTGAAAATCATTAATTTTCCAGGTGGAATTGTAACATTTGCCGTTATGGTATAAAATGAGAAGGAAAGACTCACAGGGTAGGGCCCAGAATTTAACACAACACTCCAGATGTGGTGTGTAAAGCACAAAAGACTATGTGGTATGGGCCTACTTCATCCAAATACTGAATTTCTGTTGATATATCTTAGGAACAGACTAGCTTCCTTAGCAGTACTGACAGATAATAATAAGTAAAAATATTCAAATTTCTTATTTATAGCAGCTGCTGTATTTTTCCAAATGGATATATATACAGTTGGTTTTCTGGATATAAATATATAACATGGTATTTATCCATGTAAAATTATATCTTGTTGGATTTGACCATCACTCTTGTATATTCAGATCATATAAAATCGTATCTTGATTCTGTTATTTATATTATTTACTATTCTTTCCAATTACTTCGTACACACATCTACTCTAATAAAGAGTAATATGCAAATTGACTATCACTCAGAGACACCTAAGCCATGCCCACCAGTCAAGCCACGCCCCCAGGCAATCAGAGTGGCTGTATGCAAATTAACCCAGCCAAGATGGAGGCCAGCAGCCACGGAGTAGAGCAAATAGGAGGCTTCCATTGCAACTGCCTGTCTAGGCTGTCTGAGCCTCTGCTCACGGCAACAATGTTTTAAGTATAGAAGCCATGGAACTGAAGCAAACAGGAGGCTTTGTTACCTCCCTAGGCCTCTGCTCAAGGTAACAAAGTTTCAATTATAGAAGATAAATAAAACCCAGGAACCTGATTCCAGTCAGCCTTGCTGGGACTTTGGGTCAATGGGAGCTGTGGGCAGCCTGAAAATGGCCCTCAGCCCCTCACCCAGGCTGGCCAGTTACCCCAGTAGAGACCCGAACCCCGAAGGGACTGTGGGCAGCCTGAAAATGGCCCTCAGCCCCTCACCCAGGCTGCCCAGGCATCCCAGTAGGGACCTGAACCCTAAAGGGGATGTGGGCAGCCTGAAAACGTCCCTCAGCCCCTCACCCAGGCTGGCCACACTCCCATGGGGCAAGGGTCTCCATTGGGGGGTTTGGCCAGCCTTCAAACAGCCATCAGCCCCTCACCCAGGCTAGCCAGGCATGCCAGCAGGTGGACATCCCCTGGGGGGTCCCAGACTGCGAGAGGGCACAGGCTGGGCTGAGGGACCCCCCCCCCGAGTGCCCAAATTCTTGTGCACCAGGCCCCTAATATTTTATAAGTGTGCTTTTCATACAACATGCAAGCCTTTAATAGATAGTTGGAAGAATCAGGCTGAGAAAAGATTCCTCTTCAGAATAGCTGTCTATTAATCAGTTGCTTTGGCTGTGGCCATTCAAGCAGCTAATAATTTCCTAAATTCTACTAATAACTAGACACATTTCTCCAGTTTTTCCACATTTATCTCATTCCATGTCTATCAAATATCAACTCAAATATCATTGATGAAGTTCAAATTCACTTGTATCATGAATTTCCCTGATATCAAATAGTAATAAGCTATACTGGTATAATTCATTTTCAGTAAGAGCAAATTATCCCTTAGTGATTGCATCTAGTGGCTCATAAACCATGCTTATAATAAATCATTCTAGAATTTGGCTCAGGATCAATGTTAGGCTCACTGCTGTCTCTTAAATGTTGAGATGCTTCTGGCTTGTTTCTAATTTTCCACCACCCAATTTATAATGAGGGTAAAACAGAAACGTTTACATCTATTTAACATGTTCATAAAAAAATTTTCATTGCATACATAAGAGATTAAGGCTTCAATGTGAAGATGCTAAAATAAAAGTAGATAGGTATGGTAGCTTTTAGGGCAGTTAAATTAAGCAATATTTGTCAATGCCCTAGATACATCATTCATTTAACCCTGAAGACTGAAAGTTATGTGAGGGGTTCCTAGGACCCTTCCTGTGTGGTAAAGCAGTCGTACTTAAGAAAATCCTAAATAGTTCAAAAAATCAGGCCAGAAAATTCATGTCATCAACAACATAGTGCAGAGGACAGAAAACTTGGCCCCCAATCTTGCTACCCCCTGACAGAGATTACACATTTTACCTCTTCTCTTGGGAGAAAGTAATTAAGAGCAAGTAAAAGGTAAAACAAATGATCAGAGAAAATCATCCTATCTTTGGCAACTCACACCTTAATTCCTATCAGATACATAATCCTGAAACTAATGAATGTCACATGGATTGTAAATAAAACCCACAATCACAATTTTAAACATAGCAGTTACAATTAATATACTTATTGAGTGTGATAGATAAAAACTTAAGAGTTATGAAATAAGATTAGAGTACAGGGAGCTTGATTAAGAAAAACCTCTTAAAGGAAGTGACTATATTTTTTTAATAAATATTGTATTTGGTTAATGGGTACAACATAATGATTTTTTCCCTTTATTGATTAAGGTATTCCATATGTGTCTTTATCCCCCCATTATCCCTCCTACCCCTCACTCATGCCCTCACCTCCCTGGTGTCTGTGTCCATTGGTTAGGCTTATATGATGTTTTGTTATAGATAGTGAAATGATCACTATAGTCAAGCTAATTAAAATATCCATCCCTTCCTATAGGTACATTTATGTGTGTATGGTGAGAACACCTGAAATCTACTCTTAGCAAATTTCCAGGTTAAAGAAGTAGGTTGAGTTTTAAGTAGGTTTCAATGGAAGGAATAGAGTCAGATTCAAAGTGTTGGGAGAAATTCTTTTGGCATATGTCTGAGATTTTGCTACCTGTGGAATGCTCTAGTATTTTTATAGTTTCCTTTCTTATGTTTAAGTCCTTTGTCCATTTTGAGTTTATTTTTGTGTATGGTGTAAATTGGTGGTCTAGTTTCATTTTTTTGCATGTGTCTAACCAAGTTTCCCAGGACTGTTTATTGAAGAGACTGTTTTGGCTCCATTGTATGGTCTTTCCTCCTTTGTCAAATATTAATTGAGCGTAGTGATTTGAGTCAATTTCTGGGTTCTCTATTCTGTTCCATTGGTCTATATGTCTGTACTTGTGCCAGTACCAGGCAGTTTTGAGGACAGTGGCTTTGTAGTACAGCTTGATATCTGGAATTGAGATCCCTCCTACTTTGTTCTTCTTTCGCAGGATCGCCGCAGCTATTCGGGGCTTTTTTTTTTTAATTCCAGATGAATTTTTGCAGAGTTCTTTCTAGATCTGTGAAATATGCTGTTGAAATTTTATTTTTTTTAAATATATATTTTATTTATTTTTTACAGAGAAGAAGGGAGAGGGATAGAGAGTTAGAAACATTGATGAGAGAAAAACATCAATCAGCTGCCTCCTACACATCTTCCACTGAGGATGTGCCCACAACCAAGGTACATGCCCTTGACCAGAATTGAACCTGGGACCGTACAGTCCTCAAGCTGACGCTCTATCCACTGAGCCAAACTGGTTTGGGCAGTTGTTGGTATTTTAATGGGGAGTGCATTGAATCTATAGATTGCTTTGGGTAGTATGAACATTTTGATGATGTTGATTCTACCGATCCATGAACACGGAATGTTCCTCCATCTGTTTATGTCTTTCTCTATCTCTTTTTTCAGTGTACTGTAGTTTTCCAAGTATAGGTCTTTTACATCCTTGGTTAAGCTTATTCCTAGGTATCTTAATATTTTTGGTGCAATGGTAAATGGAATTGCTTTTTAAATTTCTTTTTCTGTGAGTTCACTATTGGCATGCATGGGATAATTTATTTGCCAATGATATCTCTGATAAAGGTTTAATCTCCAACATTTACAGAGAACTCATACAACTTAACAAAAGGAAGATAAACAACCCAATAAAAAATGGGCAACGGACCTAAATAGACACTTTTCAAAAGAAAACATGCAGAAGGCTAAAAGACATATGAAAACATGCTCAAAGTCACTAATCATCCGAGAGATGCAAATCAAAACAACAATGAGATACCATCTCACACATGTCAGAATGGCTATCATCAACAAATCAACAAATGACAAGTGCTGGAGAGGATGCGGAGAAAAAGGAACCCTGGTGCACTGCTGGTTGGAATGCAGATTGGTGCAGCCGCTGTGGAGAATAGTATGGAGTTTCCTCAAAAAACTAAAAATGCAACTGCCATTTGACCCAGTGATCCCACTTCTAGGAATATATCCCAAGAAACTAGAAACACCAATCAGAAAGGATATATGCACCCCTATGTTCATAGCAGCACAATTTACCATAGCTAAAATTTGGAATCAGCCTAAGTGCCCATCAGCAGATGAATGGATTAGAAAACAGTGGTATATCTACACAATGGAATACTATGCTGCTGTGAAAAGGAAGGAATTCGTATCATTTGCAGCAGCATGGATGGAACTGGAGAGCATAATGCTAAGTGAAATAAGCCAGTCAATGAAAGAAAAAT
>PVJC01042854.1:0-14760 GCA_004026665.1 Murina feae
GCAGCGTCTATAATGAAACAATTGTTACTTTTACTGGTTAGGCCGGAGCTGCTCTTTCCTTCAGCTCCGGAGGATTCTATGATTGTTACAATGTTTCAAAAAGCTGTGTTTCGCTAGAGGCAGTTTAATCGGAGCTGAGCTGAGGGGCGCAGCTTCACTTTCGCTCCTGCCGCAATGGAAAGGGCTGTTTACTCAGGTCAGTGAGTGGCGGCCGCCATGTTGGCTGGGCTAATTTGCATACAGCCGCTCTGATTGGTTGGTGGGCGTGGCTTACCCTGTCTTGGAGAAACGGTTAATTTTAATATTTCGCTTTTATTAGTTTAGATTGTTTTACAGAGAGGAAGGGAGAAGGAGGGGAATAGAGAGTTAGAAACATTGATGAGAGAAAAACATCAATCAGTTGCTTCCTGCATACCCCCTACTGGGAATGTGCCCACAACCAAGATACATGCCCTTGACTGGAATCGAACCTGGGACCCTTCAGTTCACAGGCCGACGCTCTATCCTCTGAGCCAGATAGGTCAGAGCAAAGCGTCTTACTTTGAAGCAACGTGCAGATCCAACATTGAGGCAGTCAACGTTTTGTCTTTTTTTTTTTTTTTTGCTAATGTGCAGTCTGCATCACCAATAGCACAAACAGTTTTGTGTGATCAGAAAATTTGTTTTGTTTTGCATCTCTTAATCCTTTCATTAGACTGTTATGTCAATTTAATGATGACATAAAATTGTCCCAATCTTTTTGTTCTAATCTCTAGTGTTCTGACTCAGTGGAAAATAGCTTGTTTGATGAAAAGACATGGACTTTGGCTAAACAAGATGAGAGATGAATTACAAACTATTATGGAGCAAATCAGGGCCGCAGAAAGTAGACGCGATCAGTTAATAGAAGAGGTAAGGGAATGCAACAGACTTAGTATTCATCTCCTATATTGCATATCAGTAATTGTCCTTCAATATTAAGTTTAACGAAAAGATATTTTCCTTTCGGTTGACTTCAGGCTTAGGGTGAACTATGCAATCTTCCTAAAAAATATATCCATTTGCTCTGTATTAACTAAAGGAATTTAGCAAACGAAGTGACAATTTTCCCCTGTGATCAGAAACTTGATTGTTTTTTAGGAATTTGTCACTAAAATAAACAGATCAAACATCATTTATTTAACTTCCATGCTTATCCACTGCCCACCTTCCATTGTTCACTGATTCCATTCTCCATTTCCTCGTGTCATTTATAAATATTATTTGGCAAAGAAATTAATCTCTGAAGGGGGGAAAATCCTTTTCAGTGGTTACTGAGACATAATGACCTGAAATCAGAGCCAAATATCATGCCAAGAGATACTCATTTGCCGGGTTGTTGGGGAAAAAATCCAAGGATGACTGCTACTAGACAAATAACAAATCTTTTTTCCCCCTAATTAGACCACTTTTAGAGAAAAAGAGATCATTGAAAATATGACAGCGATTGAAAAAATTACATTAGATTTAAAACAAACAGAGACGGAATTTGTCATCACTGAAAAAGAGTTAATTCAAGAATTGAAAAAGCATGAGGTAAATTTTATTTTATATCTAAGAATAGTTGTAGAGGGCTATGTGCAGGGAGAAGGGTATATGTTCCATGCTCCTCTAATTAGTTAAATATAAAACAAATCCTTTAGTGTGAAGAAAGCTACACTTCGTTCTGAATCTTTCTTCTTTTCCTAAAAAGGAAATAGAGCAACCAGAAATATTTTTGTACTGACTTGGAACTGCCAAGAGCTGACCTAGGATGGACTAGGGTGTGGCTGCTGGGGGAGGTGGATAAAAGGGGACCAGAAGTACCCAGGGCACCCAGAAACAGCATAAACTATGCCTTCTCAAGGTGATGGCGTGACCTTGAAAGGCCAGGGTGTGTGCCTCAGAGCCTGCCATTGGTAGAGAAGTTGAGGAGAGAAGAGATGGTGGTAGGAGCCTTCCTGATTGATTTGGTGTGAAGTGGGACAGAGGCCCGGCAAGACCAAGGCAGCTGTTGCTGTTGCGATGAAGTAGGGAGCCCTTACATTTCAAAGTTTAGATCCGACCCTCATCCAAGCCCACTCCCCTGCCCCCACAGGTACCCATTCCCTGCCACCTCATTCAGCAGCCTCTGCAGATAACTAATCCAAGAAGAGCCACTTCTAATATGAGTGACAGGCAAGAAGCAGGCGCACCTTCCCCACAAAAAAATGCTGTGAGGAGAACAAACGAAAGGCAGAGCAAAGCATCCCTGCCAATGAAGAGCACTCAGAAAAGTGACGCTACCGCGAATGAAAACTGGGATCAAACGTTCTTTCCCGGATTAAAAAGCGTAACTTCGCGGGGTTGTGCAGGAAAGTCACCAATTTGGGAGCACAGGCACTCAGCAGAGATGTCCGAGGGCTGGCCAGGCATAGGAAGAGGTGACACGGCAACCAGCACAAGGCAGGGAGCCCATGGCAGAGAGCACGGCACAGAATGACGCCGCATCAGAGGGGACAGGGTGGGGAGCAGTGGGTGGGAGCACTTCTCTGTGGGTTGTACCCACATCTGGGTGCTAGGTATTCTTCTAGATGCTCACAGAAAACAAACAAACAACAACAACAGAGCTTGGCCTTTCACATGCCCAGTGCGGGGAGTTTGAAAATAAAGAAGATAAACAAATAGAACATGTAGTAGATTCGAGGGTGATGGATGCTACAGAGAAAAAGAAAGCAGGGGCATGGGCTAGAGCGTGTGCTGTCTCGACTCGGGTAGTCAGAGAGGGCCCAGCCCTGCAGGCGTGAGGGAGCCTGCCTTGGAGAAGGCTGTAGGAAGCAGCGCCGGGCAGAGGCCACACTGAGCATGAAGGTCTGAGGCAGAACTCTCCTGCCTGAGGAACAGAAAGGGGGAGACTGCAGACAATGGGAATGAATTAATGCATTCATACACCTCCTTTTGTCCCCCACCCCTCCCTCTCCACCCCACTCCACACACCCCCTGCCCCCGCCCCTGCTATTCTTCTGTAGAGCACATAATACAGATAACACACCACTGAGGTTTTCCACACTGCAGTCTGGAGAAATTTTCTCCTGATTTTGCACCGTGACATTTTTAAATCATGGTGTTTTGTGTGTGTGTGTTTGTTTCTGTATTTATTTGTAAGGAGTTTAATGGCAATTTAGAAGGAGACCTAGGCTGGTGTATCACTGTGTTAATTAGGGTGTAAGCAAGCTGCTTGTATCAAAGAGATGCCAACACACAGTGAGCATACGCAAGGGCTATGGTAAAGGGTTAGCGAGCCTCTCTCTGTTGGGAAGTCGACCGTGGCCGAACGTGTTGGCTTCCTGCCCTGGTAGCCTATAAAGGGGCAATGTCAGCTGAAGAGTCAGGTAGCACAGCTTGTGGAGAAAAGCCCCCTGATGGGTGTGCTGCATCTTGACTGGGAGCCTTAACTGGTGGGAAACCATGACGTTGGGCTTTCCTGGGGTTTGATGCCTCATGTAAGTGGGCATGTCCCTTGCGGGGTCCTAGAAGGTATGCCCAAGAGATGCCGGTCCTATCTGAACCCAGTGCTATCGTACCCACCCGTGCTGGTCCCTTTCTCTTGCCTCTGAGTTTATCTCTGGTGGGGTGGAAGGGCACTGGCCTCTGGTCAGCTGTGCTTTAGGGCTCCTCCTGCCGGGGAAGCATGTCTATTGCTGCCTTGCTCACACTCAGCGATTTCTTCAAGTTACACGCAGATACAACTTGGCTAAAAATAAAAACGGAAGCTTTTCAGAGTAAACTCGGTCAAGTACAGCCTATTCAAACCTTAAGAGTCTATGTGTCTAGTTGAGAAGACCCGCTGGTCTGGTCATTGCAGCAGGAAAGACGGTTCTTTCTCTTTTTCGGTAGAGGCTAAAGGGGAGCCATCCAGGGCGGGAGGGGCAGGCCCACCTGCTCAGCGTGTGGCTAACACCTGTAGGTCCAGGTGGCGGCTTCCATTCTCATCCTCTCCAGCCAGGGGAGGGGGGAAGGACCAAGGGGGCACATGCCCCTTCTTGCTGCAGGGGCGAGGCCCAGAAGTGGCACAAACCACTTCTGCTCACATACTCGTTGGTCACACCCACCTGCAATGGAAACAGAGAAACCCTTGTAGCCGGCAGCCATATGCTCTGCTGAACTCCAGAGTCCTGAGGTTCAAGGACAGGAGAACGGATAGTGAACATCAGCTGGCCACCTCTGCCTTTGGCACCATTTTAAACTCACCCTGACTTTCTGAAAAGAAATTGCTCCATTTGAAATAAAACAAAACCTGAGATTGAATACGTAAGCAGGCAAACTCATGCTTTGCTTTGGGCACTTTGTACCCATTTGCTGTAGACCAAGCATGTCAAACTCAAAGGCTAACTCACATGGGCCAAATAAACAAGGTTTAAGTGTATGTAGGCCGCAAAAAAAAAACCCAAAAGCTTCCATTTTCACAGAAACGTAATTTTATTTCGATAGAGACATGCTGACTACAAAGGGCTGAAATAAATGAGTCATCGTTAACATAAAATAATAGGACATTTTAATAAAAATTAATATTTTTCTTGAACATTAACTTACCAGACACTCGA
Organism: Murina feae; assembly: GCA_004026665.1. NCBI lineage: Eukaryota > Metazoa > Chordata > Mammalia > Chiroptera > Vespertilionidae > Murina > Murina feae. Next base: position 4,581 of record PVJC01042854.1, read on the forward strand.
TAACTCCACAAATTAGTAAGCGTAATGCAAATAAACCTATTTTTTGTGTTCTCTGAACGCGAAATATTTCCTGTTGCACACACCAAACAAGTCAGTCCAAGGCTAATGATGTGGCAATCGGCTGCTAAAATATTTGCTGCTAGTATTAGTGGAGGGAAATGGCACGCCTGCGCATAAGGCATATAAGGGAAATGAATGCAACACGATTATAGTCATCAGTCATTAGGGAACATTGTAGTTTGTTATTAATAATGTGTAACAGGATGTTGTAAAAATTAGGTCACAAAACTTTTATTAAAATGCTTCTTACATACTGTTATAGTGGCTGGGCTGCAAAGATATTCACTGTGGGCCACATGGGGCCCATGGGCTGCGAGTTTGACATGTTTGCTGTAGAAGTATATCCAATTTTTGCTACCCCCTCCCATTTCTTACTTACATGCAGATTTCTTAGAACTTGTGTATAATCTGTGGTGCTGCCTGTTTGCTTGTTTTGTTTTGTGTTGTTTTTTTACCCATAAAATACGGTCAACCAAGAGAAATTCCTCACATGATTGGGGAGTACACACATGGTAACAGCAGAGTTGTAGCAATAGAGCTATAGAACTGAGAGGATCTTTGGAAAGCCATTGACTCTCAGCATCTTAGTTTATAAGTGAGTCAGCCAGCAAATGTTTTTAAAATATCTAGGATGTGCCAGATACCTTGCTATGCACCTTAGGACAGGAGAAGGCCAAGAGAGACCTCTGTCCCTTAAATAGTTTATAACTACTCTCGACTGTTATGTCAGTTCTCTGAAACCATGCCTCACACTCAGCTTTACTTTCTTTAAAGAAAAAATTTGTTAAGGAAAAGGAAAGTACCAAAAAAAGGGAAGATGAACTAACCACATATCTTCCCAAACTTCAAGAGATAGAAGAAGAATATAAGAGCAAAAGCAAAAGGTTTCAAGAGCTGGGTCGTATTCTCACAGGTATGTATGAAGCACTAAGAAACTGACCTGAAGCCCAGGTGAGGATTTCACCATTGTCTTCTAACGAGGGGGTTCACCCGCCAAAGCAAGGTTGAATTTCCTCTACCCTTTCCTCATCACCTTTAACTCTATTCTCTAGGGTTTGGGTGTTTTGTTTTTTTTCTTATCTGTGAATTTCCTCTCCTTTATAACAAAATCTTACTGTTGCTGTTGTCATGTTTTTCCCCTTTCTTTTTTAAAGATTGTTTAAAATTAAGAATTAGCAGCAACTATATTATGTAATTTCTCCCTGTACTTGGTAAAGGTAGAATCAACTTCTTTACTACCATGTGGAGATTTTTTTCCTGTTTCTTAACATAAATTTGGAAATTATATCATTTCCAGCTATGACTTAGCCTTAGGAGTTGGACAAAGGGGTGGGAGCAGTGTTGGGGATCACCTGGCTGCTAGTTTTTGTTATAAGCCACAGTATTTGACTTTTAAAACCAGGTTCCTTTCTTATTTTGATGAATGTTTTTTTAAGCCAAAGAACATTGTAGGTAGTTATTTTCTCTCTGTATCTTTTTTATAGAACAGAAACAGGAACAGAATTTTCTGAACGATCATATTTCTCAAATGACAAGAGATTTTACAAGACAAATGAACATTATGGTAAAGAGTCCATGCATCCATTCTTCTTTCTTCTACTAAAATATTGATATAAAAAAATGTTGGTATATACTCACATTAATACTTACCTGGCACCTTTGGAGTTTTCAGGAAATCTACATTGATTAAACTTACCCTTTTAATATTAATGTTTTGAAATTTTAGTAACAACATACATATACACATATACACATACATACATATGTATGTATGTGTATTTGTATATCCTCTTCCCCACTTTTGCTGGACAGTTGTTCATATATCAATATATCTTAACTAATAAAAGCGTAATATTGAAATTAACCGTTTCTCCAGGACGGGGTAAGCTATGCCTACCAGCCAATCAGAGTGACTGTATGCAAATTAGCTCAGCCAACATGGAGGCTGCCACTCACGGACCTGAGTAAACAGCAGCTTCCATTGCAGCAGGAGTGAAAGTGAAACTGCGGCCCGCTCCGCTCATCCTGCTCAAGCAAAACACATGTTTGCAACAAAATAACAGTCATAGAATCCTCGGAGCTGAAGGAAACAGCAGGCCTGGCCTAACCACTAAGAGTAACATTGTTTCATTATAGATGCTGCGAGGTGAAGCAGAGAGGAGGCTTTGGTAGTAGGAGGCCTCAGCTTAAAGGAACAGTGTATCAATTATAGAAGATAAACAAACCCCAGAAACCTGCGTCCAGCCAGCCTTGCTGGGACATTGGGTCAATGGGAGCTGTGGGTAGCCTTAAAACCTGCAGACAGCCATCAGCCCCTCACCCATGCTGGCCACAACCCAATGGGGTGAGGGACGTTCCTGGAGGGCTTGGCCAGCCTGCACACAGCCATCAGCCCGTCACCCAGCCTGGTCAGGCACGCCAGCAGGTGGACATCCCCAGAGGGGTCCCAGACTGTGAGAGGGCACAGGCCAGGCTGAGGGACCTCCCGAGTGCACAGAGCAGCTGCAGGGCGGAACAGGGCAGGACCCAGGACCTGTGAGTGGGAAAGAGGTAGCAGGGTTGGCAGCCTGCTTGGCGGCTCCCCAGGCCCTTTGCAGGGCACCAGGGAGCGGGAAAGAGGCAGCGGCCTGCCTGCCAGCTTCCTAGGCCCTTTGAGGGGCGTCGGGGAGTGGGAAAGAGGCAGTGAAGGTCGGCGGCCTGCTTGGTGGCTTCCCAGGCCCTTTGCAGGGCACCGGGGAGCAGGAAAGCAAGGCTGCAGGGGCCGGGGTCCTGCTTGGAAGCTCTCCAGACCCCTTGGCGGCACTGGGGAGTGGGAAAGGAAGGCAGCAGGGGACCGGTGAGTGGGAAAGAGTCAGTGGCCTGCTTGGCGGCTCCCCAGGCCCTTTGGGGAGCACTGGGGAGCGGGAAAGCAAGTTCTTTGGAGCTGGGGGCCTGCTTGGCAGCTCCCCAGGTCCCTTCCAGGGATCAGGGAGCAGGAAAAGCCTGGCCTGACCACGAGGCGGGGTTTTCCCTGCTTCCTGGTGGCTGGAGGAAGATGGGAAGTAGGCAAGCTTGGGAGGCAGGCAGCACCCAGCCCTGACCACAGCTCAAAAAAGAGAACAACATGCAGGGGAGGGCAAGAGTCTGGGAGATCAACATAGAGGGGGTGCCTGCTCCAAGCCCGGGGGCAGGCCCCCAGCAGGTAGACACACACAGGAGGACTGTTCTGAGCCTCAGATGTGGCTGGGGGTAGGTCCCCAGTGGCGACACACACACACACACACACACACACAAAAGGCGCCTGGCAGACTGGGGCCATCATAGGATATCCACTGAGGGGTTCCAGACTATGAGAGGGGGCAGGCTGGGCTGAGGGTCCCGCCCTCCCCCCCATGCACGAATTTTGTGCACCGGGCCCCTAGTATATGTATATGTGTATACTAGAGGTCCAGTGCACAAAAATTTATGCACTTGGGGGGGTCCCTCAGCCTGCTCTGTGCCCTCTTGCAGTCTGGGACCTCTCGGGGGATATCCACCTCCTGGCGTGCCTGGCCAGCCTGGGTGAGGGGCTGATGGCTGTTTCAGGCTTGCCAAGGCCCCCAGTGGGGACCCGCACCCCATGGGGGTGTGGCCAGCCTGGGTGAGAGGCTGAGGGCCGTTTTCAGGCTGCCCACAGCCCTTTCAGAGTTTGGGTCCCTACTGGGGTGCCTGGCTGGAAGCAGGTATCTGAGATTTATTTAACTTCTATAATTGAAACTTTGTAGCCTTGAGTAGAGCTCAGGGCCCACAGGGCCCTGGCTTCCTCAATTGCCCAGGGCAACTCCAGCTCTGTGGCTGCTGCCATCTTAGTTGAGTTAATTTGTATGCTTGCTCCTGATTGGTTGGTGGGCGTGGCTTGTCAGTGTAATGGAGTGAGGGTTAATTTACATATTACTCTTTTATTAGATTAGACATGCATGTCTGTATCCTATATAATAAAAGCCTAATATGCTAACTGTCTGGTCATCTGGTTGGCCATTCAACCAATCAAAGCATAATATGCTAAGGCTCCTCAACTGCTTGCTATGACATGCACTGACCACCAGGGAGCAGACAGTTGGTCCATCGACCAATTGCTGTGACATGCACTGACCGATGTCAGATGCTCCGATTGGTAGGTTAGCTTCCTGCTGGGGTCCAGTTGCTCAGGACTGAGCAAGATGGGCAAAACAGGTGCTGGAGCCCTCCCACAGTCCCTCCCTGGCTGGTCAACTTCTCACATCCCTTCCTGGCCCTGATCATGCACCAGTGGGGTCCCTTAGCCTGACCTGCACCCTCTCACAATCTGGGACCCTTTGGGGATGTCAGAGACCCAGTTTTGGCCCAATCCCACAGGTAAAGCCAAGGGACCCCACTGGTACACGAATTCATACACCGGGTCACTAGTGTCTATACTAATAAAAGGGTAATATGCTAATTAGATTAGACATCTTCCGGATGACCTTCCAGATGAAGCCACCGTGGCAGGGCCCAAAGAAGAGGCAGTTAGGGGCAATCAGACTGGCAGGGGAGAGCAGTTAGGGGGCAACCAGATTGGCAGGGGAGAGCAGTTAGTGGCAGTCCGGCAGGCAGAGGCGGTTAGAGGTGATCAGACAGGCAGGCAAGCAGTTAGGAGCCAGCGATCCCGTATTGCGAGAGGGATGTCCCATATTGGAGAGAGTGCAAGCCTGGTCAAGGGACCTTACCTCCCCCCCCATGCACGAATTTTGTGTACCGGGCCTCTAGTGTCTATATAAAGAGAGAGACAGGGACTCTAGAAGCAACTAACATGTAACCATGGGTACATCATTGGGTGGCCTTGATTTCCTTATTTATAAGATAGAGATTGGGTTATGCTTTCTAAGGTTCTTTTCAGATCTGTTACTTTGGCAATTTCCTATGAAGACAAGGATAAGTGGTCAGAAGTTGCAGGGTAGGGATGGAGTGGATGAAAAGGAAACAGGTAAAGAGGTGTTTATTACCTTTTTAGAATTTATAATCAGTAGTTAATGAAAAACATATATGTGGAGTTGCTAAATTAAAAATGGAAACATTTTATTCTTTGAGATGCACTGATATAAAAAGTAACTTTTAACATGTTATGGGCATAGAGAGATATGAAGGGGAAAATTGTAAGTATGCAATATATACAATTTTATGTTTTATTTATTTTTTTAATTTATCTTTATTGTTCAGATTATTACAGTTGTTCCTCTTTTTTCCCCCATAGCTCCCCTCCTCCCAGTTCCCACCCCACCTTCTGTCCTTGCCCCCCTCCCCCACTGTCCTCCTCCATAGGTGTACGATTATTGTCCAGTCTCTTCACACACCCCCAACACCCTTAACCCCCGAAAATTGTCAGTCCACTCCCTTTCTATGCCTCTGATTCTATTCTATTCACCGGTTTATTCTGTTCATCAGATTTTTTATTCACTTGATTCTTAGATTCACTTGTTGGTAGATATGTATTTATTGTTCATAATTTTTACTTTCCTTTTTCTTCTTCCTCTTCTCAAAGGATACCTTTCAGCATTTCATATAATACTGGTTGGGTGGTGATGAACTCTTTTAGCTTTTTCTTGTCTGTGAAGCTCTTTGTCTGACCTTCAATTCTGAACGATAGCTTTGCTGGGTAAAGTAATTTTGGCTGTAGGTTCTTGCTATTCATCACTTTGAATATTTCTTGTCACTCCCTTCTGGTCTGCAAAGTTTCTGTTGAGAAATCAGCTGACAGTCGTATGGGTTCCCCCTTGTAGGTAACTAACTGCTTTTCTCTTGCAGCTTTTAAGATTCTCTTCTTGTCTTTTGCTCTTGGCATTTTAATTATGATGTGTCTTAGTGTGGTCCTCCTTAGGTTCCTTTTGTTTGGAGTTCTCTGAGCTTCCTGGACTTGGAAGTCTATTTCTTTCACCAGGTAGGGGAAGTTTTCTGTCATTATTTCTTCAAATAGGTTTTCAATATCTTGCTCTTTCTCTTCTTCTGGCACCCCTATAATTCTGATATGCCTAAAGTTGTCCCAGAGACTCCTTACACTATCTTCATATTTTTTTATTCTTTTTTCTTTTGGCTTTTCTGGCTGGGTGGGTTTTGCTTCTTCATATTTCATATCTTTGACTTGATTCTTGCGATCCTCTCGTCTGCTGTTGAATCTCTGTATATTATTCTTTATTTCAGTCAGTGTATGCTTAATTTCTAGCTGGTCCTTTTTCATATGCTCAAGGGTCTCACTAAATTTATCGGCAGTCTTTAGAAAATTTTTGAAAAACCCAATAACCGTGGTTTTGAACTCTATATCCAGTTGTTTGCTTTCCTCCGTTTCTGTCATTTGTGACCTGTTTCTTTGTCTCTGCATTTTGGCTGCTTTCCTTTCTGAGTTAGGTGATCACTGACAGGAATTAACTTCTAAGCCACTTGGTTATGAGAGTCAGCTGTGTTTACAGTGGGAGAACTTCTGTGCTGGAGACACTCTTATGGGCCAAGAGTTGTTTCAGTGGGGCTTTTGTGCTCACTGCATCTGCCCCAAGTGTGTCCCTTGTGGATCTGAGTTTTATTTAGGATGGTCCCACTTTGACCACTGGGTACACTGGCTCTTGTATCTCTAAGGAGATGTTGATTTAGCCTTTGCCTTAGGCTACTCAGCCTTTTATATGCAAAAGCCTCTGATGCAGCTTGGGAGGGGCGAGGCCTTGGGGAGTTTACAGGGCGGAGCAAACAGCTATGGCCGATTCTCAGCCCTGCACTAAGAGGCACTGGGTCTCTGTGTCCCACGGTAATTGCTGCAAGCAATGCTGAGAGAAACCCAGTGGATTTCCTCCCAGTGCCAGTCAGTCCCCCTTCTCTGGGTGTGCGTCTGGGTCCCCAGAAACTCACCTGGAACTGGAGTTCAGAGCCGCCGGGAGCTTGTGGCTCCTTCCCATTTGAAAAAGAACTGCATCCTCCGGCACCAGCCCTCTCCCCGAGCCCCGTGCACGTGCCTCAGTACCTCTGTACTTTGCTTCTGCCGCTCCTCTGAGTCTCAATCTCTTTCTAGTTGTAGAATTTTCACTCAGCCAGCCTTCCTGTGGGTTTGGGTGGTGTCTGTGTTTTCTTTTTGTGGCTATTTTGAAATAGTTGTATACGGCTGCATTTACGGTGTTTACCTATGCTGCCATCTTGCTGTGTTCCAGTTTTATGTTCTTAATAAGATGCTGCTAGTGATGATTATGCAATTAATAGAGATTGTGATTTATAACAGTATAATAACTGTAGAGATTGTCAAGAAAATAAAAAGTTTCTTAAAAATCTATAAAGTAGTATTCTTTTCCTTCAAGAAATATTAAATCCTCTTGGAAAATGCTCAACAAACTTCACTTTCCTCTTCCCTACTTTTGCTGGACAACTGTTCATATATCAACATATATGCTATTTTGTGAAGTTGTCTCAACAACTTAACTTAGGGCCCATGGGCCTGCTTCCCTACGTCCATGAATAAATTCCCATGAATCAGCTTTTGGATTTAATATAAAGTTTTTCTGTGGGAAGGTCTGCATGGCCTCTGCTGATGGTTCAGGACTTACTTGGGACTCCTCTGTGAACGTGGTCCAGGCGGCCTAATGCTTCAGTGCCCTGCTTGTTGAATCTGTGAGTTAACTGTGGGCTTTATGTCTGAGCAGAGTAAACTGAAGCAAGAATTACAACAATTGCAAGATCAAGAAAGCAGTAGAGTCAAAAAGCATTTTGAAATTCTAAAGAACTTAGAAAATGAAATCTACACACATGACGTAGAGACAGAAGTCTTGCTCCTGGAAAATGAAAGGCTGAAAAAAGTAAGTTCAAAAGCACTTCAGTGTGCACAGTCGTTCTGGTTGTAATCGTTATGAGAGAAGAGCTCTTGAAAGCTTTCAAATGAAGCTTAAAGTACCTACAGGAAGGTGCCCAAATCATACGTGTACAGCCTGATGACCAGCACCCAAATCAGGAAACAAAGCATGACTGGTGTCCACGTACCCTCTCAGTCCCTTCCCATCCCCAACCGCCTCGTAAGGTCAGCACCAGACTGGCTTCTAAAACTACAGACCAATTTTGCCTGGTTTTGAACATTATATGTGTAGGAATGGGACAGTGCGCACTGTTTTGCTCAACACCATGCTTACGAGGTTCATCTTTATTGTTGGGTGCCGCTGAAGTTCCTTCATTCCTAATTCTGGGTAGTACTCGATTATGTGACGCCACTACAGTTCACTTACATACTCCACCATTGACGGGGGCTCAGAGTTTCTCCAGTGGGCTGTTACAAATAGTGTTGCTAGGAACATTCTAGTACGTGTTTGTTTGGTGAACTTACATATGTTATTTCTGTTGGGCGTACACTCCAGTGGAATCACAGAGGGAATGTATACCGCCCACTTCAGTGCACAGAGCCAGTCTCCCAAAGACATTGCAGTAATTGCCACTCCGGCAGTAATGTATGAGAACACCAGCTCTTCCACATTCTCACCGAAGCTTGGTCTTTTTCAACGTAACCATCTGGCAGGTGTGCGATGAGGTCCCGTTATTTGTATTTTCCTGATGACGAGTGAAGCACCTATCCATGTGTTCTGGCCACTTGTATAACCTCTTTGCAAAGTGCTTGTTCTGTTGCCCATTTTAAAAATTAGGTCGTCAGTGTGTTTCATATTGATTGCATCTTTTTCCCCCAGTGAACCATCGTGACCTTGATAGGTCAGGAAGTGAGTCAGTGTATCCCAACTGTTTTCGCAGTCCCTCACATGTAAGAGGGATTCGGTCCCATGGGATGATCCCAAAAACCTTATAACTCGGATAATATATTCTGCCCCTTTTATAGAGGAGGAAAGTGAGACTCTGCATTTGTAATAATTTTTTAATAGTTGGAAAAGTGAAAGCAGTCCTACAGCAATAAGACTCTAAGTAAGGAGAAAATTCCTTCAGCTCTCTGGAAGATTGTGGTCCTTAGTTCAATAACAACAGTTTTCCCACCAATGGCATGTGTATTTTTTGGTAGAATTAAGATGGCGTATAAGGTACCAAGGTACTTTGGAAAGGTAAATGTGTTCCATGGAGCCCAGGTACCATCATCAGTAACTTCCCTTCCCCACCCCCTCCACACACACACGCAACACATCTTTGTTCTTCTAGTCCTTGAACCAAACTCATAAGGAATTCCATACACTCATGGAAATATTCCACTCTATTGTCTTCCTATCAAGGAGATATATATTATTCCTTAAAATACTTGGAATTTTATCGCTATTTTGGTAATGAGTAAGCAAATGAATGCCTATGTCAAAGGCTGATTCTAAAAGTCACGCTTTTGGATTAAATGCCCAATCTACTGATTCCTCTGGATGACCCTGTGCTTTTACCTTATTCACTCACCATTCTGTTTTGCTGATTATGTATCTTCACCCAACACACACTCTAAGCATCCACTGAGTCCCAAACCCTGGGGAAGGTGCAGTGAATAGAGCTGAATAAGGCAGTGCCCCGAGCCCTTGGGAAGTTCACCATCTGGCTGAGGAGATGGGCCTACAAATAGATCATTACAGTTCAGCGTGTTAACTCATTTGAAAGTAACGGGAGTCTACAAACAGTGAACCACGTTCAAAGAGAGGCAGGAATGATGATTTGGACTTGACTTTGGTTTACTGTAATATCTGCCGCCAAGCCACGCGAAGGCTGACGCAAGGTCAAGGCTACTTGAGTAGACCCTGTACCACTGGTGTTAAAAATAGTTCTATGTCATCTCCTTCTATGGTGGATGCTATTTCTTATATTTTTTCAGTAATTTTAGTCTCTACTATTTCTCTCTTGAAACTGGACCAGTGCCACATTTACATCCCAAAGCCTGTCCTTTTAGGGTTCTCAGAGACTAGTTAGAGTTCCTGAGTAGTGGGTGGTCAGAAGAGAAAGCCTTGACTTTAGTATACAAACCACTGTTATCACCATCACCAGCCCAGTGAGCAGTTCTGTGGGGTCTTCTCCCTCTCCCTGATCTTATGCTGAGTTCCTCCAGTCAGGCAGCATCATTGCTGTGACATTCACTGCACACCATTTTGCATAAGGAATATTTTTTGTGTGTGTGTGTGTGAGTGTGTGAGTGTGTGTGTGTGTGTGTGTGTGTGTG
>PVJC01042855.1:0-14718 GCA_004026665.1 Murina feae
GCGCTGCGCTGAGAGACACCAGGTCTCTGTGTCCCACGATAATTGCTGCAAGCAACACTGAGAGAAACCCGTTTTGGATTTCCTCCCGGTGCTAGTCAGTCCCCCTTCTCTGGGTGTCTGTGGGACCTCAGAAACTCGCCTGGAACTGGAGTTCAGAGCCGCTGGGAGCTTGTGGCTCTCTCCGTTTTGGAAAAGAACCACGACCTCCAGTACCAGCCCTTCCCCGAGCCCGTGCGCGTGCCTCCGTACCTCTGTACTTTGCTTCCGCTGCTCCTCTGAGTCTCAGACTCTTCTCTAGTTGTAGGATTTTCACTCAGCCAGCCTTCCTGTGGGTGCGAGTGGTGTCCGTGTGCTCTTTTCGAGGTTTTTCTGAAATAGTTGTTCATGGCTGCATTTACGGTGTCTACCCTATGCCGCCATCTTGTTTCTCCTCCCAATTCTTAAAAATAAGAATTAGCTCTGGCCGGCTTGGCTCAGTGGATAGAGTGTCAGCCTGCGGACTTAGGGGTCCCCGATTCCAACCAAGGGCACATGCCTGGGTTGCAGGCTTGATATCCAGTAGGGGGCATGCAGAAGGCAGCCAATCAATGATTCTCTCTCAGCATTGACGTTTCTATCTCTCCTTCTCCCTTCCTCTCTGAAATCAATAAGTAAATATTTTTTTTAAAAATAAGAATTAATATTATCTCAAATTTCCAGGTGTGAAAACTGGCATTATAAGGAACTATTGCCCCAGGTTGTGTGGCTAATAAGAGGTGACAACCACAATTCAAACTTACGCAAACTAGCTTCTGAACCAGGCCCCAAACAATGCCACTATACTGCCCCTTTACATGACACAGACTGTCTGCATAGACAACTCTACAGGCTTCTCCCCAAGGCAGAAATTTTATTAAAGAGGTTCAGGGACCATCCAAGTGGGATTGGAGAAGATTCAGTAGTTGGATTTATATTCATGTTGAGGGGGAAACCTCAGATAATTACAAAAATAAGACTTTGTCATATAACTGGTTCTCCAGAAATCTAGATATATATTTGACAGAATTACAGTGCATTCATACTGTCCCTACCAGAAAGCTGATTTTGTTAAATTCTCAGGCTGTATATACCTACCTTTGCTAAGGAGAATTATTGAATTAAAAGAATTCTACTAACTTGGCTTCCAAAACATGGATGAATCGGTTTGGTTTTTCTTATTTTTGCCTTCCTCCTTTTGACATCTGTAGCTGGCAACTCTTTTGCTTATATCTGAGTTTCCCTTCCTCTATGGTGTAAATTTGGTGTCTTAAGCTTCTTGTAAGCTATGTGCCATGTGGCCAAACACTGTCCAAGTTGAGGACTTTTTAAAAAAGACTAAAGAAGAGGACCTTGTGAAGTGCTGGGTGGCTGCTGATGTAGATGGAGAAAACGAATAAATGTATAAAGAAAAAACTTGGAAACAGGTAATTAAATTTAAATCCCAAGTCAGCAGGCTCTGTGATCAGGAAAAATACCAGGTCGACAGAAACGTTTTGGTTTCTTCAGCTTAATATACCCAAGACAAGTTTTCTCTTGATTTGGAAAAACGATATTGCCAAAAATTTTATTTCTCCTACATGGAAATGTGGTCAAGGGGGCAACTCTTGGGTGGTTACATCTGTGAGGGCTGGCCTGGCTCCCCAGGTTCATCTCAGTTCCTAAAGAGCAGGGAAAGCCACATCCCAGAGCTGGCGTTCCCAGGTGTCAGTCTACCAACGTTCACTAAGCCCCTGAGCTGCCCAGGTGCTCGGTGCTTATACTGTGTCATCTTATTTTTGCCTCCCAACAATTCTGTGAAATAGGTACCATACCAATGAATGAATGGAAGTGCAAAAAATACAAAATAAATTGTCTCCAAGTGGTACAGCTTTTAAAGGCACAGCCTAACATCTATCTATTCAATCTTTTGTCTTAAAGCCACCTTTCACTACATCTCAGGTATTAAAATATTGAAATATTGTCCAGCAGGCAGATGGTTGAAGCTCTGTAGAAAGTAGAATGACTTGCTGCCGGGATGCATCCTGGATATTATAACCATAAACAACCAACTTAGGAAGGTTTGAGTCCAGTTTTTAATAGAATCTAATGCCACAAGCCCAAATATGAAGACTGAGTCATTAGGTGCAATGTGCCTGGAATAGCTATCTTTCCAGAAATGCTTTTGGGAAGTAACCTATGTTAGAGTGCCATTGGAATTTGCTTAACTGATGAGATGAAAGTCTATACCCCTCAACCATGAATTCAAAAGCAGCCAGCTTAAAATGCAATCATGATCAATCATCTCCAAACATCATACGATGACTGCTTCTGAGACAGGGCGTGAACAAGGAAGCATTTGAAGAGACCCACTGGTTGCTGTAGTCAAGTCAAACCCAGAACTTTGGGTAGGCAATGGCAGCAAGGAGCTCCAAAGAGGAAGAGGCTGGGAAACAGGAGGCCGACCTGCTGAGCCCAGCGTGCCCCCACCCTCAGCTCATCTCAAGTCTGATGTTGACTTTTTTAAGGGACATGCAGGGTTTCCTGCAAGTGTTGAGATGAATCAGGCTGAAGTGGATTCTGAGATCCACATGGAGTCTAGACGCTAGCCCAAGGCTTCTTAAACTTTAATGTACAGCACTGAGTCTCCTGGGAGTCTGGCAAAGTACAGATGCTGACTCAGAAGGTCCATGGTATAACATAAAAAGGTTCCTGGGTGATGCCCAGGCTGCCGGCCTTCAGAGCACACTTGAGCAAAGTTTAGGAGAAGTTTCTACCAGCTGTTTCTCCAGCTCTCCCCACAAAGAGGGCACACTAGCATGAAGGTGGTTTCTGCTTGGCAGCTATTTTTGTGCAGCTGTAACGGCCTTTTATTCTATAAAGTTTTTCAGGGGAGGAGGGCAATTCCTGGGGCCATCACAGCTTAGGTGACACAGCCCTTAAAATCATCCATCTCCTTTGCCAAACAACCCACTCATTTCTAATTATTTTTGTTGTTATTAATCCTCACCTGAGGAAAATTTTCCATTGATTTTAGACAGAGTGGTGGAAGGAAGAGAGAGAGACACATTGATTGGTTGCCTGCCGTAGGCGACCTGATGGGGCCAGGGATCCATCCTGCAACCCAGGTACGTGACCTTGACCGGAATTGAACCTAAGACCCTTCAGTTCAAGGACCGATACTCTATCCACTGATCCGAACTGGCTAGGTCTCATCCTAATTCTTGAAAAGATTTTGCTTCTTGAGAAGACACTAGATTTGGCCTAGAGAATAGTTTTCTTGCTCCGCTCAAATTAATAAACAGGCCTTATGAATCAGTGTTTTGTGACTTTGGGTAGCAGATTGCCTAATAACTCTGGATGAACTGATAAAATTGAGTTTCTGAAACTGAAATAGAGGAACAGCCTAGACCTTTTGTGACCTTTACCAAGTCCCTGGGAAGACCAGCTGAACAGCCAATCCCTGCAGACTCTGCTCTGGAAAGCTCTCCTGCGGACCCGGCCAGGGCTGGAGCAAAGGTAGGGTTTTCCAAAAAACAATCAAACACCAACAACCCTCACAAGCAAACAAGATTTCTTACTGAGAAACTAAAAAGGAAACAAATGCTAAATCACTATTTCCCCCCTGCCCGCCCCCCCCACACCCACTCACATTCACAAGATACAAAACAAACACATGACAGAATTTGGGAACCTAATTTTGGAGTCTAGTTAAAGGTCAGCTTGTTTGGGCACCAGCCTTGACCTGTGCCTTCTGCACCTCTCTGAATTGGAAAAGAGAGGTGGCTTGTGGGAAAGGACACTCATACTTGGAACTGCGGGGGGTCGGTGCTGGCTCAGTGCAGGTGGTATTGGCCCTCACCTTGGAATGGGCTTTCAAGGCTCTTTCCTGCCCAGAATAGCACTGACCTGATGTGTCCCTCCTCTAGAGAATGAGACTCCGGTGAAAATGGCACTGGGCTACACAGCCCAATTTCTCCCCTAAGGCTCTGTCCCTCTGCTCTGAGTGCACAGATAGCACCCCAGCTTGTCTGGATATCTGTGTGGTTAGCTCCTGGAGCTCTGACCCATTTCTCTTTGTTAACTTAGCATCCTCACTGGGCTGGATCATGAATGGCCCTCAACCAGCATCCTGCCTGAGGAGCAGGGGCCACTTTTTCCGTGCTTGTCTACATGGCATCAGCTCCCTCTGCCAGAGAGACTGCATTACCTTGTCCTGAGTCTGCTTTGGGGCCATCTGTCAAGTTCCTACTCCCTATCTAAGGGCTACCTCTGATTTTCCACATGTTCACATAATAAGAAGACGGAGTCTGTGAAGGAATGAGCCTTTATGGGTTTTTTCACCTTGTTCCGGGGTTATTTGTCAAACGTTTACATGGAATCTATTGTGTCAGGCACTGCGTTGAACCCTGAGGATAAAAAGCTGCCTTAGGTAAGAACTTGGGTTCTTATGATGACTTATCTGTCTTCCAGAAGCCTGCCATTCCACTTCAACAGCATCAAAAGCTTTTGAAACATTAAGATAAGCATTGTTTTATACAAAGCGTGCATAGAAGTGCTCCAGGAATTTCTGTAAACACCAGGTAGGCAACAGATGTGCAAATGTCATGAATTATCTGAGAGAAGGTACGTAATGAGTTAAAGGTCAGGTACCCACATGCTCCATCTGGACCTCTACAATGAAATTCCTTCTGCTCACTGTACGCATACCAATTTGTGTTCTGTTCTCTCTCTCTCTCTCTCTCTCTCTCTCTCTCTCTCTCTCTCTCTTCCTGTCTTTATTCTCAGGGACACCTCCACCTGCATGACCCATTCAAATTCAACCTGTGCCAAAGAGAACCCAACACCTTCCTCCTCAAAGCTGATGCTCCTGCCTCCTTTCTTCCCTGCTCTATGGCACCGTGCTTTACAGATTAAGGGGACAGTACTGATAGCTCTGAGGCCTCTCCCCTTGGCTACCTAGTAGGTGCTGAATAAATGTTTATTGGATGGGGCTCCTTTGGCACCAGTTTGTTCCTGAGCTAAGACAAAACCAGCTCATTTATTGGATAACTTCTGCTTTGATCTAGAATCTCAAAGCTGGGTGCTACTGGTGACTAGTAGTCAATAGATTCTAGCATTCCTTAAAAAAAAAAAAAAATCAGAGCTCACTCTTGGGAGAGTTTTAAGTTTCTCAAGGAAGAGAAGGTGATATTAACATATCTTTCTGGATGAAGACTGAGGACTTCACCTTGGTTTGGCTCCACATTACTTGGCCTGTGTTGAATGATGGTTCCTCTTCAGGGCACCAAGCTAAGCTCTGAGGAGGCTGAGTCATACCAAACAAAAATGTGTTTCCAGAATTATGTGATGTATAAAGAAGTGCATAGAAAATAAAATGGTCAAAAGGAAGAAACATAACAGTAACAGGTAAATAATAAGGAAAACTGAGTGTGAGGGCTATCCAGGAACTCTGCACTATCTTCAAAATGTTTCTATAAATCTAATGCTCTTCTAAAAAATAAAGTACATTTAGAAAGAAAAATGTTATGGGAAAAATGACATAAAAAGTGAATTGTTGAAAGTTCAGTAGTTGCCCCTCTCCAATACAGCTCACAGACACACTCTTTCCTGGGTGGAGCACTCCTCTCCACAGGGCATCAGACTAGCGGAGTTCAATAACCCCATCCTTCTGACTTGTGCTGCTTTGCCAAGCCCCGACCCTGTGAAGGAATCAGCTAGCTGCAGTCAGCCTGGGCCCAGGTAAAGACTTTCTTGGAAGGTCCTCGATGAGGTCTGGGTAGAATCCAGGGTGTAAGAGATGTACAGGGAAAGACTGAGCCTGTAGCTTTGGGGTGAGGGCCATTTCTCCCCCTGTGCCTTGATCAGCACCACTGTTCCTGTGTAGAGCCCTCTTCATATCGCCAAACCTTTTTTTTAAAAATATATATTTTTATTACATAAAGTATTACCAAGATTAGTACATATATCTCTTTTTTCCTCCTGCCCTTCCCCCAGCCTCCCCTTCCCCCCAGTGTTTTGTGTCCATTGGTTATGCTTAACTTCATGCATAAAAGTCCTTTGGTTGATCTATTACCCCCCCTCCCCCGCCCCAACCCTCCCTGTCCTTGTTGCTGTAATTTGACAGTCTGTCTGATGCAGCTCTGCCTCTGCACATCGCCAAATCTTAATCAGCTTTAGCTTCACAACCCTACTGACTACTCCCTGGGATCCCCACCCAACCACAAAGGCCCACAGGCCCCAGGCCGGTGCCTGCTGGGTTTGGTGTACCCTTCGACTTTAGTTTAGTGGCCTCAGACCCAGGACTTGTGCTAAGCTTGAATCTATATTAACTTGGTGAACACCACTCGCCCCTACCTGGTAACTCAGAACTTGCCTGCTTCACAGAACTCAAATACTGCCAGAGACTCTTTCAGTGGCTGAACCTAACAGGTAGCCAGCAGGAAGCGGAGGATTGTGGGATGCCTTGGACCTTTTTGCTGACCTGCTCCAGGTTGGTACTGTTGGAAGCCAGTCTCAGGATGCAGCTTGGGCCATTCCATATGCACCCAGGTCCAACAAAGGGAGGTACCAACCATGGATAAATCACTTTGTAACTGCTAACAGGTAGCCCAGAGCTGGTCACAGAGAGCATGTGACATTGATCTGCACTGGAGTACCTCCCAAGAAACTCAGAACCAACACACCCAGTGGCTGGTTTCAGACCACACCAGAAAACAACTGGATTAGTTCTACTAGCAGCACACTCAAAGGGAGATCAGCAGACATCAGACTCTGTTGGAGCAAATTCTGTTTTGTGACTCAGCCCCTGCACTGCAGCTTGTACACTGTGGGCAGGGTTAATCCTCACAGTCAGCCGGCCTAAGGGGAAACCCCACCCACAGACTAGCCAACAGCAATCAACACTAAACTACAAGAGGGCTCAACCCACACAAGAAACATTCCTTGAGCAACTAGCTCAGGTGACCAGGGAGACTGTACTACTCAGCCCCACAGGACACCTATGACATAAGGCCAGCCACCCTTCTAAGACTGAGAGACATAACAGATCTAATACACAGAAACAAATACATAGAGGCAACCAAAATGGGAGGTGGGGGGACAAAGAAACATGCTTCAAATGAAAGAGCATAAGGAATCCCCAGAAAAAAAGAACAAAATAAAATGGAGGCAAGCAATCTACCAGATGCAGTGTTCAAAACAATTGTTATAGGATGTTCAAGAAACTTAGCGACATCTTTTACAAAGAGATCTCAAGCATAAAAAAGAACATAGAAACCATAAAAAAGGAACAGGTCAGAAATGACAAATACAATATTTTAAATGAAGAGTAAACTAGAAGGAATCAATAGCAGACTAAATGAAGGAGAGGACCAAATCAGTGATTTGGAAGACAAGGTAGCAGAAAACACCCAATTAGAGCAACAAAAAGAATCCAAATAAAAATAATTGTAAGAAAATATTATACACAACTATGTGTCAACAAATTGGACCATCTAGAAAAAAATGATAAATTCTTAGAAACATAATTTTCCAAGACTGAATTAAGATGAGACAGAAAATCTGAACAGATGAATTAGAACTAACAAAATTGAGGCAGTAATAAAAAAAACAAAAACAGCCAACAATCAAAAGTCCTAGACTGGATGGCTTCACAGGTGAATTTTATCAAACATTTAAAGAAGAACTAACACCTATTCTTCTCAAACTTTTCCAAAAAGTTCAAGAGGAGGGAAGACTCCTAAGCTCATTTTATAAGGCCAGCATTATCCTGACCTCAAAACTAGATAAAGACACTACAAAGAAAGAAAATTATAGGCTAATACCCCTTATAAACATGATATAAAAATCCTCAATAAAATATTAACAAGCCAAATTCAGCAAAACATTAAAAACAAGTTAGATTCATTCCTGGGATGCAAGGTTGGTACAGTATTAGAAAATCAATTAACATAATATACCACATAAACAAAATAAAGGATAAAATTATACAATTAGTTCAATAGATGCAGAAAAGGCTTTTGACAGCCATTTATGATAAAAACTCTCAGCAAAGTGGGAATAGAGGTAACATATCTCAACATAATGAAGGCCATATATGACAAACCACATCCAATATCATACTGAAAGGGGAAATACTAAAAGCATTTCCCTTTAGATCAGAAACTATACAGAGCTGTCCATGTTCACCACTCTTATTCAACATAATGCTTGAAGTACTAGCCACAGGAACCAGACAAGAAGAAGAAATGAAAGGAATTGACATTGGAAAGGAAGAAGTAAAGCTGTCATTATTTGTAAATGACGTGGTACCGTATACAGAAAACCCTAAAAACTCTACCAAAAAACTACTGGAACTAATAAATAAATTCAGCAAACTATCAGGATACTAAATAAATATTCAGAATCCAGCTGCATTTTTATACACCAATAATGAACTATCAGAAAGAGAAATTAAGAAAACAATCTCTTTACAATTGCATCAAAAAAAAAAAAAAAAAAAAAAAAAACACCAAAAAAAAACCCTAGGAATAAGTTTAACCAAGGAGGTAAAAAACCTATACTTAGCCCAGCCTGTGTGGCTCAGTGATTGAGCATTGACTCATGAACCAAGAGGTCCCTGGTTTGATTCCCGATTAGGGCACATGCCTGGGTTGCATTCTGAATCCCCAGTAGGGGGCATAGAGAAGGCAACCAATCCATGGCATGTTTCTCTCTCATTGATGTTTCTATCTCACTATCCCTCTCTCTTCCTCTCTTTATCTAAAATCAATAAAAACATTTAAAAAAGACCTATACTCAGAAAAGATAAGACACTGAAGAAAGAAATTAAAGAAGGAAGTGGGGTTAGGGGACTGGGTGAAAAAGGTAAATGGATTTAGAAGTACAGATTATTAGTTACAAAATAGATGTAAAGTAAAGCATAGGAAATATAGTCAGTAATCTAATCTAATAAAAGAGTAATATGCAAATTAACCATCACTCCAAGACACCCACAAGCCACACCCACAAAACCATGCCTACCAACTAATCAGGAGGAAATATGCAAATTAACTCAACTAAGATGGCAGTGTCCAGTCTGCCTTAGCCCCAACTGAAGTAGCCAGGCCTGTTAGCCAGGCAGGTGGTGGGGGAGGCAAGGGGGGCTGAGGAGCAGAGCCATCAATCCCAGGAACTGGGGAAGGGACGGAGCCGGCGATGTGAGGGGTGTTGTGAGGGGTCTTCTGCCCAGGCCTGCAGCCTCGGGAAGAGACCCCCTGGCCTGGGAAGAGGCGGAGCTAGCCATCGTGGGGGTTGGGGGGGTCTTCTGCCCTGATTAGCCTGGTCGACTCCCACAAAGGGAAGCCAGACTGCAGCTTAGGCCCACTCCCCATGGGGAGCAGGAAGCATGCCTAAGCCATCAGTAGGACATCCCCTGAGGGCTCCCAATATGTGAGAGGGGCAGGCTGGGCTGAGGACCCCCCTCACCAGTGCACAAATTTTGTGCACCAGACCCCTAGTATTGTAATTACTATGTATGGTGCCAGTTGGATACTGGAAATATCAAGGGGAACACTTTGTAAAATATATGATTGTCTAACCAAATGCTATTCGCCTGTATCTAACACAAAATAATATTGAATGTATACTGCAATTGAAAAAAAATATTTTTAATTAAAAAAAAGAAATGGAAGAAAATACAAAGAAATGGAAGAATATACTGTACTCATGAATAGGAAGAATTAATATTGTAAAAATGTCCATGCTACCCAAAGCAATCTATAGATTCAACACAATTCCTATCAAAATAATAATAGTATGCCTCGACAGGGTAACTTAAGTGGTTAGAGCATGGTCAAAATACACCAAGATTATGGGTTTGATCCGCAGTCAGGGCACAGACAAGAAGCCACCAATGAATGAATAAATAAGTGGAACAACAAGTCAGTGTATGTTTTTTTCTCCCCTCTCTCTTTTTCTCTTTAAAAATCAATAAATAAAACTTTAAAAATACCAATGGTATATCTCACAGAACTAGAACAAATAATCCAAAAACTTATATGGAACCACAAAAGACCCTGAATAGCCAAAGCAATCCTGAGAAAAAAAGAACAAAGTTATCAAACTATGCTATAAGGCCATAGTAGGCAAAACAGCATGATACTGGCATAAAAACAGGCATATAAATCAATGGAACAGCATAGAGAGCCCAGAAATAAACCCAAGCCTGTATGGTCAATTAATATTTGACAAAGGAAGCATGGACCTTACCGTGGAGTAAAGACACTCTATTCAGTAAACGCTATTGGGAAAATTGGACAGTCTATTTAGTAAACACTATTGGAAAATTGGACAGATTCATGCAAAAAAAAGTGAAACTAGACCATCTCCTTATACCATATACAAGAATAAATTCAAAATGGACCAAATATTTAAATGTAAGTCTCAATACCCTAAAAATCCTAGAAGAAAACATAGGAAGTACAATCTCTGACATTTCTTTTAGAATTATTTTTCTGATGTGTCTCCTCAGGTAAGGGAAATAAAAAAATATATAAACAAGTGGGGCTACAGAAAACTAAAAAGATTTTGCACAGCAAAGAAAACCACCAATAAAATGAAAAGACCCCCCACTGAATGGAAGAACATGGTGGCTTCCCTATTCTCCTTTCCCACACTTGTCCTAATAATACCTGTCAGTCCCTCCAGGTCTCCTTAAAATCAACAGTCCTAACGCCATTTTCATTTGCCTGTGTCACAGCTATATCTTATTCATCTCCAACTGGAATTCAGAATTTATAATAAAGGGACCTTGGTGGTTCTCTCTGGAGCATGCCTGTGCCTTTCTCAACCCTCTTCCCCAGGCACATTTTTCCTTGCCTCTCTTTCTCCTAAGCTCCAAAGCCCCTTCTTTGGCCTTTGTAACTTGTTTCCTAAGCCCATTTCTTCTATCTCTGTGACTTCCTAAATAAACTTTCTCTTATAGTTTGAAAAAGGATAATAATAAAAATAATAATAATCTTATCCTATGACATTTCAACTCAAATGTATAGCTTTCTTACTATAAATAATAAAATCAACAGGAATAGCTAAGCATTTTCTGAGAAATAGAAAATCTGTAGTACCCTATAAAATGGTACCATCTGGATTTTTGGAAAGGGGTGCAAAATATGCAAGGCCTGGGATAAGTCTCTTTGAGAGGCTTTGAGATTACCAGTTCACTAAAAAGAATCCTTCCCCTGAGGGACATAGTCCTTTACTATTAGCAGATTGTAATGTTCTTGACATGTGGTGTTCATAAAGAGAGACTGATAAAATTAATGCATTCTTATCACCTTCTCAGGCACACCTTTAGTTTCCTGTGGTTTCCCATGACCTTGGATCCATCAGAGAAGTAAAGAGCAAGATTAGAAGAGGGCCATAAATTTAGATCTTGGGTCATTCTAGCTGAAAAGTTCTGTAGTGTGTAAAAACTCTCATTCATTGCTGCCGGGAAAGCAAACTGGTAGAGTCACTCTGGAAGACAGATTGGTAGTTGCTTATAAAGTTAAAATTATCTTACCATGCAACCTGACAATCATATTCCTAGGCATTTACTCAGCTGATTTGAAAACTTATGTGCACACAGAAATCTACACATCAATGTTTGGAGCAGCTTCACTCATAATTTCAAAAACAAACAAACAAACAAAACTGGAAGAAACCAAGATAGTTTTCAAAAGGTGAAAGTGGTGAATCCCAAAAATCCTAGGGGACAAACTGTGATACATCCATACAATGGAATACTATCCTATCTAATAAAAAAGTAATATGCAAATTGACCATCACAAGATGGCTTCCCCCATGTGGTCAAAGATGGCCACCACAAGATGGCCAGCAAGGGAGGGCAATTGGGAGGGACCCAGGCCTGCAGGGGAGGACAGTTAAGGGGTGGAACCAGGCCTGCAGGGGAGGATAGTTGGAGGGGACCCAGGCCTGCAGGGGAGGGCAGTGGTGGGGGACCCATGTCTGGAGGGGAGGAAAGTTGGGGGGGACCCAGGCCTGCAGGGGAGGACAGTTGGGGGGACCACCTGGCAGGGGGAGGGCAGTTAGGGGCAATCAGGCCAGCAAATGAACAGTTAGGCATTGATCAGACTGGCAGGGGAGTGGTTATGGGCAATCGGCAGGCAAGAGGTTGGGAACCAGCAGTCCTGGATTGTGAAAAGGATGTCTGACTGCCCGTTTAGGCCCGATCCCACTGGTGGGATCAGGCCTAAACGGGCAGTTGGACATCCCTCAAGGGATTCCAGATTGAAAAGGGTGCAGATTGGTCTGAGGGACACCCCCCTGCAACCCCCACTCTGTGCACAAATTTCATGCACCAGACCTCTAGTATAAAAATAATAGAGAAAGTAAACAAAACCAAAGTTGGTCCTTTGAAAAATCAACAAAATTGACAAAATTTTAGCTAAACTGACAAAATTTTAAAAAGAGAAAAAATTAACTCAAAATATGAAAATCAGGAATGGAAGAGAGCATTACTACTAGCCTTACAGAAATAAGAAAGTTTATAAAGTAATGCCATGAACAACTGTATGCCAACAAACTGGAAAACTTAGATAAAATGGACAAATTTCTAAAAAGGCACAAACTACTGAGACTGACTCAAGAAGAAATTGAGCCCTAACCAGTTTGGCTCAGTGGATGGAGTGTCAGCCTGCGGACTGAAAGGTCCAAGGTTCAATTCTGGTCAAGGTCATGTATTTTGGTTGCGGGCACATCCCCAGTGGGGGGTGTGCAGGAGGCAGCTGGTCGATGTTTCTCTCAGCAATGTTTCTAACCCTCTATCCTTTTCCCTTCCTCTCTGTAAAAAAATCAATAAAATATATTTAGAAAAAGAAGAAATTGAAAATCCAAATAGACTTATAACAAGTAAGGAGATGAAATTAGTAATTTTTCAATTTCCCACAAATAAAAGTCTGCACTCAGATAGCTTCATGGGTAGATTCTAACAAATATTTAAAGAAAAAGAAATAACAGTTCTTCAAAACTCTTTCAAAAAATAAAAGTAGAGGAAATACTTTCCAAAGCATTCTATGAGGTTAGTATTACTCTGATACCAAAAACAAAAAACTTTATAAGAGAAAAACAGAGCAATATCTCTTAGGAATATAGATGTAAAAATCCTTAACAAAATACAAACAAGCTGAAATCAGCAACACGTAAAAAAGAGTTATACACCAGGATCAAACAATATTTATCCCAGAATGCAAGCTAAGGAAAAAAATAAATGAAAATATCCAGATTGTAAAAGAAGAAGTAAAATGACCTCTATTTGCAGATAGTATCATTTCGTATATAGAAAGTTTTCATAAATCTACTAAGAAACTATTAGTACACACACCTATATTTCCAAGCTCTGTTTACCTAGAAGCAACAACACCCACATACAGTGAGCACATCCAGTGCCCAGATCATCATTTCTGCTACCATTCTTTGATAAAAAGAAACCAGGCTCCTTGGAGAAATGGTGGGGGCAGGGAATATATAAAATGAGTCTGAAGCATCTGCTAGTTCCAGAAAGTAAGGAAGTGCTCAAAGAACAAAGTCACGAGCTATGTCTATGGCACAGGGGCCAACTGAAGGAGCTCCCAATTGCCAAAGCTGGAACAATTTGAGCAATAAAGTAAATAGCATAATAATGGATTATAACCAAAAGTATAAAATAAATATCCATTAGATCCTACTGATATAAATAAATGATAGACTAAAGAAATAAGTGAGAAAGAATAATCTCCTGTACAAAAGAATTCCAAATAATGTACAGGATGTAGATATTGTTCCATTAAGGAGATGGAGCATAACTCCATACCCCTGAAGTATGGCCTGTGTATAGAGACTTCCTTCTACATAGTATGAAAAAGAAAACTTTAGGGAAACAAGATGGCGGCATAAGGTAAACACCATAAATGCAGCCGTGAACAACTATTTCAAAAAAAACACGAAAAGAACACACGGACACCACTCGCACCCACAGGAAGGCTGGCTGAGTGAAAATCCTACAACTAGAAAAGAGTCTGAGACTCAGAGGAGCAGCGGAAGCAAAGTACAGAGGTACGAAGGCGCGTGCACGGGGCTCGGGGCTTGGGCTGGCGCCGGAGGACGCGGTTCTTTTCCAAAACAGAGAGAACCACAAGTTCCCAGCGGCTCTGAACTCCAGTTCCAGGCAAGTTTCTGAGGACCCAGACACCCGGAGAAGGGGGACTGACTGGCACCGGGAGGAAATCCAAAGCGGGTTTCTCTCAGCATTGCTTGCAGCAATTACCGTGGGACGCAGACCTGGTGTCTCTCAGTGCAGGGCTGACAAGCGCCATAGCTATTTGCTCCGCCCTGCCCTGCAAACTCCCTGAGGCCCCGCCCCTCCCAAGCTGCATCAGAGGCTTTTGCATATAAAAGACTGAGTAGCCTAAGGCAAAGGCTTAATCAACACCTCCTTAAAGATACAGGAGCCAGCCTAACCTAGTGGCCAGAGTGGGACTAACCTAAACAAAACAGATCCACAAGGGACACACTCGGGGCAGATGCAGTGAGCACAAAAGCCCCACTGAAACAACTCTTGCCCCATAAGGGTGTCTCCAGCACAGAAGTTCTCCCACTGTAGACACAGCTGACTCTCATAACCAAGTGGCTTAGAGGTTAATTCCTCGCAGTGATCGCCTAACTCAGAAAGGGAAGCAGCCAAAATGCGGAGACAAAGAAACAGAT
>PVJC01042856.1:0-14758 GCA_004026665.1 Murina feae
ACTGGTGCAGCCACTGTGGAGTACAGTATGGAGTTTCCTCAAAAAATTAAACATGGATCTCCCTTTTGACCCTGTGATCCCACTTCTGGGAATATATCCTAAGAAACCAGAAACACCAATCAGAAAGGACATATGCATCCCTATGTTCATAGCAGCACAATTTACCATAGCTAAAATATGGAAACAGCCTAAGTGCCCAACAGCAGATGAATGGATTAGAAAGCTGTGGTACATCTACACAATGCAATACTATGCTGCTGTAAAAAGGAAGGAGTTTTTAGCATTTGCAGGAGTATGGATGGAGCTGGAGAACATAATGCTAAGTGAAATAAGCCAGTCAATGAAAGATAAATACCACATGTCCTCACTCATCTATGGATAATAATAACCATTATAAACTGGTGAACAAAAATAGATAGAGGCAGAACAACATCAAACAGACTGTCAAATTACAGCAACAAGGACAGGGACGTTGGGGGGGGGGGTGGTAACAGATCAGCCAAGGGACTTTTGTGTGTGCATTTAAGCATAACCAATGGACACAAAACACTGGGGGGTAGGGGAGGCTGGGGGAAGGGCAGGGGAAAAAAGAGATATATGTACTAATCTTTGTAAAGCTTCACGTAATTTAAAAAAATGTAAAAAGAAATGAGAATGTTAAAATACTGAACATCACAGAATCACACAGAATTAAGTGAGAGAATTAAGGTAAAGAGCATATATGTTAGGAATTCTTTAAATCAGTACGATCATACCAAATACTAAGAATTGAAATTTAGTATTCAACAAATACTGAAAGCTTTCCATGAGCAAAATGTATAATAGTTAACACTGGGAAGAAACAAATATGAGTAAGAATGGACCCTTGTGAGTCCTTAACAGAAATAAAAGGTATATAAATACAAATGGGCTCAAGGCAAGAAAAAAGAAAACAAACAACATTATGGGTAGTTGGAAAGCGAAGTACACCTTTTCTACTTTTACCGACAAAGTGCTACCTGAGAAGGGAGAAGGAAAACTAATTTCCCCAGTACTTAGATGCTTTCCATCCTCATTCACTGCTTCCTTCATATAAACCATCAGTTCCCAAACAGTATACCTCCATAAATTTGGAATTTGAGTCTATGTCTAGAAATTCCTTCTCTTTTTCTTGGCAACTTTTCTTTAATACCTCTTCAAATGTCCTCCTAAGGGAAGCCATTTTAAAACTTATCAAAATGCAAGTTAATTATTGAATACAGCATGTCTATCACACCATATAGTGAGTATCTCAAAAACAAGAACTATACTATATTTTATTTATTTTGTATCCCTCTTCTCTACCTCTCCACCCAACACCTACTTCTCAGCTTAGTGTTTGGCACATAATTAGGACCCAATAAATATTTGTTGAATGAAAAATTATTAAATAGCTATAGAATTACTGGGAATTACAGAGAAGAAAAATGTTAAGGGAAACTTTTAGTCCTGTAAACTAGGAAAATATTAGAAAGGTTAGGGGAAAAGAATGGGAGCAAAAGCATTCTGGACAAATGAAACAACATAAACAAAGACTAGGATGTAAAACTGAACACTGAACACAGTGGTCTGAAAGGGCAAGAAGTTCTAATAGACCATAAGCACCTCAGAGAAAACATTCTGCATCCTTCATATCTATCCCTATTTTTTCCCATTACCTAAAAATATTTTTAAAATACATAGTTATAATACAAATGTCTAATGCTATTTAATCTCTAAATTAGGACATAACGTGCTAAAACTTTAGTTAAAGTTCCATTTGAACTAAGTTAGGATGCTATTGTTTCTTAGTAATGTTTAAATAGAACTTGCTAGGTGGCTAACATTTAGCTAAAGTACATATCTACAATTAAAACAAAAGTTCTATATTATGAGTAAATAAACAAGACAATGCAACAAGAATAACTTTAAAGCTTATTCTAAACATGACTATGTTCATCTTTTTTTTTTTTTTTTTAAATAGTAGTGCATCAAGTATTTAAGCACTATTTAAATTTCCAATCGTTATCTATACTCTTCCCAACAGTTTGTTTGAGTCAGGACCCAAACATGATACAAACATTGAAGCAAATACAAAAATTTTTAAACTGGAACAGGTTGAAGGGTAGATATAAAGATTGCTAGGGCAACTTTTCTGTACTTTTGCATCTTAAGTTAGTGACATTGGCCCTTCATTTTTTAATTTATCAGTGTTTTGTCAGAATTATAGTTGACTTATTCACAAATGGACTGAAGTAAAAGTGAAGAATAGTGTAAAGTACTTTACCAGAAGTAAATGTTTTGAGATGCAAAGGAGAAGTAACAAAATGCGTTTATTTGGCTGTATTAGTTCCTCTAGGGGATGAGATGGAACTGTTATTTCCTCTATGCAAATATCATTATTCTGTCTGTTCCCCTATCACGTTTAGTCTTGCAGAGTAAGGTACTCATTAAAAATTTATTGACTTATAGACCAATTAATATAGACACTGTATCCTGTCATCTTGAGTCACCACACAAAAACAAAACCCTTGTGTCATCTACTTGTTCTCTTATTTTTACACCAAAACTGCTCTATACGTTTTCCTGATCCATTATGAAACTATTTTCATTTACCCCATAACTTTATACTGAGTGTAATGTAAACAAACTCACTTTTATCTTACACCTAGCAGGTCACAGTGTTGCTATCACATGTGTGTCTTCCTAACGATGAGAATGATTATCCAGCTGCCTTGCCTGTTAGTTCTAGACTAAAGGAGTTCCAATGACTTTCACTGCATTTCAGCTACCTTTGCGTGGCCACCCATTCAATAAAATGTTCCAACTATTAAATCAAATTAAAATATACTACTTTAACACACAAACTGCCTATATCCTTCCATCTCTTTAACTACAGTGCACTCACTATGCTGTTCTGGGATTGTATTAACTCCTCCAAGTCCCTTGGGCCCTCCATTTGTCTGTTCACATTTATAACTTAGGCCAGCTGGTGATCTCAACTGCTCCTCCATTACCATTGAAATTCCTCTTCAATCCTATTTTTCTGTCACAGCACTCTGGATAATTCCCGTTAGTGCAAGAATCTGCCTTCTTGGCTTTTAATTCTGGACACTTAGGGCTCTGTGCGAGGAAGGTCGTCCAGAATGAATCCATCCAGTGGTCTCACTGGGTCCTTAATGGCCCAATAATCCCCAAACAAGTAGTTGTGTTTTTTTTTTATCAGATCCCTTTTCTACTTCCATCAAACATTATTCCAAATTATGACATTTCTGAATCATTTAACTTAACTAATTCATTTGTTTCTATCCCAATGGATGGATTGCTCTCTTCTAGTTTATGACATATCATGGCATTCTCCTTCAACCTCTCCCTGTCTTCCCTCCACCCCTAAAAACGTATCTATTGCCACACACATCCCTTTCTCCGTCACAGAAACACCTCTCCAAATATGGCCTTAATTCCATTTTTTCCTCCTTTTGCAGTCTTCAGATTTCTATGTACATCTTTAATTTATCCCTTTCCCACTGGTGTCTTTAATTTATAAAAATCTCAAGTTGCTACCATCTTTAAAATAGAGGAATCAGAAAAACCTCAGCCTTCTTAGTGACACTAAACACTCTGAATTATTTACATGCAAATAGAACTCATGTCATTCTTAAACATAAAAACCAGAAAAATTCCAAATGCCACTTACTTCATTTTACTTTCTATCTCCAATATTCTACATCAAGATTTTTTAAAGTCAGTCAGTGACAACCTTCTTATTCACATTCCAATGAAAACTCACAAGTATCTGTATGGCTCACTCCATTTAGCTTTCTTTCTTACCTTTGTTACTGCCCTTTTCTCTCTGGCCTCAAGAATACTGTCTACTAAAAAATGATTTTAGATGTGGTTTCAAATCATCAAATAACAGAACACCAATGCTCCAAAATGAACCATGGCATTTAGAACTTCAACACACAGCACTTCTTGCTCTTCCTTTCTACTGCCTATTCTCTTGTTTCACCTATGACTGCCTTCCTCTCTCAAAAAGCATCTCTTCAAATGAACAGGCAAAGGGATTAGGAAAATAATTTTGGATGGGGGAGGTAGTAAAGATAATGCCTTATTAGAAGCTTAAATACACAAAAGTCTAATTTGTTGAAAATTTCAAAAGCTGTAAACGAAGAAATAAAATGCATGTTACAGTTATTTCATTTAAAATATAATTTTCTTAATTCTGAGGAATATTTGGTTACTATAATGGAAAAATTATTTCAAATAATTCAGAGCCAACTTTTTAGCCATAGATGGTAAAGAATTCTTACTTCTCTTTCAGAGAAGTACCTCTTTTCAAGAGGATCAAAATCCTTCTCATTTTACCTGCAGATACAAATCAGTGGAAAATTTAAGATCTCACTTATTTAAAATATTTTAATTACAGATTTGTCATTTTTAGCTTAACCTCAGTAAAACAGGAGGCCAACACATTCCATGCTTTTTAAAAATAACAGATCTATTAGTAAAAATATATAGATATATCTCTCTTCACTGTACTATTATAAAGCATAAATAAAATAATATAAAAAAGAATTAGATCAATAAATATAAATAGAAATTCTTGTATTTTCTTTTCCAAAGAATCATCAAGTATAACTACCCCATTGGAGATTACTCTGGACTATCAAGAAGAAAAACAAACAATATATTGAATGGTTTGATATCACACTAACTTTATACATTGATTTGTAAGAAATTCATCTGTTTAAAATGCTAAGGTTTTTTAAAAATAAAATTTTAATAGTGCTATTTATTTGCAGTGTCATAAGGAATACATACATTCGATTGTGATGAAAAGGAACAAAATCACACTTTTAAGTTTAAATTATAAAGGGTTGTGGATTACTATCACATTTAGTGATGAACATTCTTGTGAATTTTCTAATGCATTTATTAAAGAGGTTCAATGAATTGTCTCAGACAGTAAGATCTAGCTTCAACTAGAACACAAGTTTAAAAATCCATCTTATTTTAAAACAATACTATTATAAGCTAAGAAGGAAACATTCAAACTTAGACAAAACATAGAGAACTAATTACAAAATGCCAACATAAGAAACAAATATGTTATACATATTTTTTAATTTTTATAATAGTGAATTCATAAATTTAGTGTGGAATTCATTCCCAACAGTAGTGCGAAAAAAAGAAAGCTAAAAAAAAAAAAAAAAGAAAGAAAATGCAACCACTCTCATTCCCCACCTCTTTGAAAGGAACTCAGCAGACCCAGTTTTCATTTATTACTTTCTGCCTGTGATGGATCATAGTATTAAGGTCCTCAGCCTTGCCAACTCCACCTTTATTACACAGAAGCTCTCAAGAATTCAAGCACTTTTAAAGTAAAGTTATTTAGTTGTGGTATACCTCAGAACTGAAAAGCCTTAATTAGCTTAATTAAAATCCTATAATGAGGACAGAGTGCACACATAATGCTTTTAAAAATAACCTTTTACTTACGTCAATAGGGACCAGAAGACTCTTGCCAAGATGTTGATTAAAAGAGAGGCACCAGGCTTCAGTGTAACCATTCATATTAGGAACATACTTCTTTATTGTCTCATCATTCAGTCTCAGCCATACACCATCATCATTGTGAATCTGTGAGAAATAAGCATCAAAAACAAGCCATGGCTTCCTGTAATTCCTATGAGGCTAGCAAGGGCTGAAAGACTACAAAGCAGGCAAATAATGGTGGACATGGAGCAAAACTAAGCATCTAGTTTTGCAGAAGGTAAGTATGAGAGAACCTTTAAGGAAAAAAGCATCAAGGGCATACCAAACGATATATTTCACATGGTGAGATTGTAAAAATAATGTCACGTAGGAGTAAAAATACGAAGATATTACATTTTAAAATAACAACTTGAAACATAAAACCAGATGTTTCCCAAAAGAACATGTCTTCCTTCCCCTGAATTTAGATTTTAATAATCAGAACTTTCCTTGTTGTTTTATTAGAAAAATATACTGTCAAAGTTAAAGCAATAAACACATTTACAAATAAACAACAGGAACTGTACGCATTTTCAGTGAGTGCTTATACATATTCTGACTCCTGTGTCAAC
The DNA here is from genome assembly GCA_004026665.1 of Murina feae. Lineage (NCBI taxonomy): Eukaryota > Metazoa > Chordata > Mammalia > Chiroptera > Vespertilionidae > Murina > Murina feae. The sequence goes on from PVJC01042856.1 coordinate 6,108, forward strand.
TGAGTTCCTTTCATTTTAAAAACATAATTTTAGCCACACAGGATGGCTTAGTGGCTGAGCATCAACCTATGAACCAGAAGGTCACAGTTTGATTCCCAGTCAAGGCACATGCCTGAGTTGTGGGCTCCATCCCCAGTGAGGGGCTTGCAGAAGGCAGTCAGTCAGTCAATGATTCTCTCTCATCATTGATGTTTCTCTCTCTCCTTTTCTCCCTTTCCCTTCCTCTCATGAAATATATATATATATAAAAGAAATGCTTAAAGCTCAATGAACACATTTTGAAAAACAATTTTCCAAACACTACCCAAACTAGTTATTCCAACAAATATTCTAACAAAAATTTAGTAACCTTATTATTGTGCAAACAAATGCAAAAACTTTCTGTTCAAGATTACAACGTGTTTCATTATAAATTACCTCATCAATAAAAGTGATCGTTCCATTGACTTTGACTATGCCTATCTGCTCACTCTGAAGGGAAGGGTGACTGCGGATACGGAGCCCTGCACTGTCTTTGGCCACAAATTTTCGAACCTGAGAAAAGCAAAGATAAATAGGGAAAATCATGGGATAGAGATCACATAAGTAGTAAGAGAAAAAATTAAACAGATTTGAATGTATTATTAATCCTAATAAAGTTTCTAAAATTATTTGTAGCTGCTTTTCCTTGTGCAAACAGTGGTTTATTTATAACAAAAGTATTAAAGTGTGCATTACTGAAAAAAATTAGAAAATTATTTATATTTATATTTTCTCTATAAATTTTGAAGACATGATAAAAAGGAGAAAAGAACTATTATTTTAATGTTAGAAAAGTATAATATAAATTCTTTACTGATGTTTCCTTTTTAATAAAGTTTACAAAAATTCTTCTATTTAAATGATTAGAATTACCATGGGCAACTCTTTAAAATTATTGAGGGAGATTTAGAATTCAAATATTAAAGTCAAATAAAATATCAGATACTTGATGGCCATTTTGCAGCAACAATGAAGAAAATTAGTAAATCTCTGATTGATTCAGATTCTGATTTCATCCTATCCTAACCTTATTGGGTTGAGGTTCAGTCTTTGGTTTGACCAGCTGAGTTCCCGGTGGTATCATCCCTTTAGGTGGGTCTTTGACTTTTACTTCTAGGCCAGCATCTGTAAGAAACCGAAGTGAACTATAATGTTTGAGAACACAAGAAAGGGAGGATTCTTGTACCTAACCTTAAAAACAATCAGAGGCTATTTTAAACAATTGAAACAAATATCTGAATTCTGTTCTTTTAAGGTCATTGATATTTATAGTTAACGAAGATAAGTATTTGAAAAACGGCCCTGAGATTCCAAATTGGTGTCTTAGAGTTCAAGGAAAAGAGTTCACATTCTTTATCTGGACACATAAATCATAATGAGATCTTGAAGGGCAGAACTGCTGTGAAGGGAAATCCAACCTCACCAGCACCCAGATCGGCCTCAGATGCAAATTGGGATCCTACAGCCTCTCTGGACAAAGACCTGTTACCACAGCTGCAGACCCACGAATACTGAGACTCCAGCCATCCTGGTCGCTGATTCCTGTGAATCACAGAGTGCATCCCCCTCCCGCTGGCCTGCCGCAGAGGCATAGAGCCTGCGTAGCCCATAGTGCATGAGTGGGACTCCCGCTGACACAGGATGCCCGTGCAACCCAGTCCCCTAGCAGGCCCGTGGCTCTGATTCTTGGCACGCATGCGAGGCTGCAAGGAGAGCCAAAGACTCAGATTCTCAGTGCATACATGTGGGGACTCTGACTCTCGGCGTGCGGAAGAGGCCGCCAGTGATTCTAATTCTCAGCGTATGCATGCACAGGAACTCTTAATTCTCAGCATAGGTGGGCAGGGGTCCTGGTAATGAGCGCACGCGTGGCTGCATCTAGCACCAGTGATGCAGATTCTCTGTGCACACATGCGGGGGCTTGGATTCTTGGTGCATGTGAGCGGGGACTCTGATTCTTGGTGCACATGTGCATGGGGATTCTGATCCTCGGCATGTGAGTGAAGCCGAACCGAGCACCAGTGACTCTGATTCTCGGCGCATGCATGTGGTGACTCTAGGTTCTCGGCACTTGCATGCGGGGACTCTGATTCTTGGTGAGTGTGATTCCTGTGGACCCAAGGCAGCCACACATCTCGGTGCCTGAGCTCTTCAGTGATGCTTGGGTTGCGTGACACTCCCACCGCATGCGGCTCAGGCCCCCACAACTCTGCACTTGGACCTTCTGGTGATAGCAAAAATGGGGAGACAACGAAAAAATCCCAAAAGGAGGCATGAACAAGAAAGGAACTAAATGTAAAAGAAGCATGCAATATGTCAGAAAAAGTATTCAGAGTAATGGTCATACAGTTCATAAACCAGATGGACGAGAAAATCAACAACCTATGCAAGAATCAGGAGGAAATCAAAAGTTACATAGCTATACTAAGGAACATGATGGAAGGTTTCAACAGTAGATTAGGAGAAGCAGAGGACTGAATGAGTAAGTTAAATTAAGTAGAGAAACAAGCCCAATCTGAACAGCAATTGGAGAAAAAAATTAAAAAGCAGGAGCCTAAGGAAGCTTTGGGACAACAGGAAATGAAGTAACATACATATAATAGGGGTGCCAGAAGGACAAGATGAGCAGCAAAGATTATTTGAAGAAATAAGACAGAAAACTTCCCTGAGATGTGGAAGAAAAAGTCATAAGCACAAAGTCCCAAACAAGAGGAACCCAAAAAGACTCACACCGAGACATATCATCATTACAAAGGCAAACAAAAACAACAAAAAGAGAATCTTAAAGGCTGCAAGAGAGAGACAGAGAATTACCTACAAAGGATCTCCCATCAGATTATCAAATGATTTCTCAACAGAAACACATCAAGCCAGAAGAGAATGGAATAAAGTATACAAAGTGATGCAAAGTAAGGAACTGAACCCAAGAATACTCTATCCAGCAAGGATATCAATCAAAATTGAAGGGGAAATCAGGAGCTTCACCAACAAAAAAAGGCTAAGGGAGTTTATCACTACCAAGCCAGCAATGCAAGCAATGCTAAAGAGATTGTTGTAAAAAGAATAGAAAGGGAAGAAGGAACAGGCATAAAGAATATAAATGGCTACAAAAAAGTACCTATCAATAATAACATTAAATGTAAATGGACTAAATGCTCCAATCAAAAGACATCAAATGACTGGATAAGAAAACATCACCCATATATATGCTGTCTATAAAAGACCTACCTCATAACAAAGGACTCATACAGACTGAAAGTGAAAGGTTAGAAAAATATCTTTCAGACAAATGGAAATGAAATAAAAGCTGGGGTAGCAATACTTGTATCTGACAAAATAGATCTCAAAGTGAAGGCCAAAACAAGAGACAAGTAAGGCCACTTCATAATCTTAAAGGGATCGATACAACAAGAAGATATAACTCTGGTAAACATATATGCACCCAATGCAGGAGCACCCAGATACATAAAAAAACTTCTGGAAGATATCAAGGGAGAGAATTGACAGCAATATAGTCATTGTAGGGGACTAATACTGCACTGACAACACTGGATAAATCCTCTAGACAAAAATTAAACAAAGAAACAGCAATCCTAAATGAGTCATGGGATCAAATGGACTTAATTGACATCTTCAGGAGATTTCACCCCAAAGCTACAGTTTATACATTCTTCTCAAGTGCAGATGGGACATTTGCAAAGATAGACCACATACTGGGACACAAGCAAAGTCTCTTCAAATTCAAGAAGATTAATATCATATCAAGCATCTTCTCAAATCACAATGGCATAAAATTAGAAATCAACTACAATAAAAACAATGAAAAACAATCAAACACTTGAAGGCTGAATAGCATGCTATTAAACAATGACTGAGTTACCAAAGAGATCAAAGAAGAAATAAAAAACATCTTTGAAACAAATTATAATGACAATAAACATTCAAACTCTTTGGGACACAGTGAAAGCAGTCCTTAGGGGAAAGTTCGTAGCATTACAGGCCTACCTCAAAAAACAAGAAAAACTGAGAGTAAACCATTTAACTCTGGAACTTGAAGAATTAGAAAGACAGCAACAACAACAACAAAAAAATCCCAGCATGAGCAGGAGGAAATAATAAAGATCAGAGCGGAAATAAATGAGACAAAGACCAAAAAACAATACAAAAGATCAATGAAACCAAGCGCTGGCTCTCTGAAAGGATAAACAAGATTAATGAACCTCTAGCCAGGCTCACCAAGAAGCAAAGAGAGAGGACTCAAATAAACCAAATCAGAAATGAAAGAGGTGAAATAATAACAGACCCCACAGAAATAAGAAGAATCATAAGAAAATACTATGAGCAAGTCTATTTCAACAAACTGGTCAACTTAGAAGAAATGGACATATTCCTAGAAAAATACAACCTTCCAAAACTCAATCAGGAAGAATAAAAAAATTTATGGAGGTAATTAAAGCAGTAATAAAAAAACTTCCAACAAACAAAAGCCCTGGACCAGACAGCTTCAGAGGGGAGTCTTCTCAAGTATTTAAAGAAGAATTTAAACCTAGCCTACTCAGACTATTCCAAAAAATTCAAGAAGAAGCAACACTTCCCAAGCTCTTGTTACGAAGCCAGCATTACCCTAATCCCAAAATCAGATAAAGATAATGCAAAGATAATTACAGGCCAATACCCCTCATGAATATAGATGCCAAAATTCTCAACAAAATTCTAGCAAATCAGATCCAGCATTACATTAGAAAGATCATACACCATGACCAAGTGGGATTTATTCTAGGCATGCAAGGATGGTACAATAACTGCAAAACAATAAGCCTGATACACCAGATAAATAAATTGAGAAATAAAAATCATATAATCATTATCAACTGATACAGAAAAAATATTTGACAAAACCCAACACCCTTTCTTGATAAAAATTCTCAACAAGTGGGAAGGATTATTCCTCAACATAATAAAAGCCATATATGACAAACCTACAGTAAACATCATACTCAATGGGTAAAAACTAAAACCATTTCCCCAAATAACAGGAACAAAATATGGGTGCCCACTCTCACAACTCCTGTTCCACATAGTACTGTAAGTACTAGCCATAGTGATCAGACAACAAGAAGAAATAAAAGGCATTCAAATTGGAAAAGAAGTAAAACTATTTTTATTCGCACATGACATGATATTGACATAGAAAACCCTAAAGATTCCATCAAAAAACTACTAGAATTAATAAATGAATTTGGCAATGTAGCAGGATACAAAATTAACATCCAGAAATCTATGGCTTTTTTATACACCAATAATGAACTCACAGAAAGAAAAACTAAAAAAAAATCCCATTTACCATTGCAACAAAATAAATAAGATACCTAGGAATAAATTTAACCAAGGAGGTAAGAGACCTGTACTTAGAAAATTACAGGACACTGAAAAAAGAGCTAGAGGAAGACATAAATAAATGGAAGAACATATCATGTTCTTAGATTGGTAGACTCAACATCATTAAAATGTCCATACTACCCAAAGCAATCTATAGATTGAGTGCAATTCCCATTAAAATACCAATGGGATATTTCCAAAACCTAGAACAAACTCTCCAAAACTTCATATGGAATAAAAAAAAGACCTGAGTAGCTGCAGCAATCTTGAGAAAGAAGAACAAAGTTGAAGAGATCACAATACTACAAGATCAAGCTATACTACAAAGCCACTGTTCTCCAAACTGCCTGGTACTGGCACAAGAACAGACATATAGAACAGTGGAACAGAATAGAGAACCCAGAAATTGACCCACGCCATTATGCTCATTTAATATTTGACAAAGGAGGCAAGAGCATACAATGGAGTCAAGACAGTCACTTCAATAGATGGCATTGGGAAAACTGGACAGAAACATGCAAAAAAATGAAACTACACCACCAACTTACACAAAAATAAACTAAAAATGGGTAAAGGACTTAAATGTAAGATGGGAAACGATAAAAATCTTAGACAAAGGCATAGGTAGCAAAATAGCAGACATCTGTCGTAACAATATTTTTACTGATACAGGTCCTAGGGCAGTGGAAACAATGGAGAAAAGAAATAAATGGCACTACATCAAAATAAAACCTTCTGCACAGCAAAAGGAACCTCAACAAAACAACAAGAAATCCCACTGCATGGGAGAACATATTTGCCAATGTTATCTCTGATAAGGGTTTAATCTCCAAAATTTATAGGGAGCTCATACAAAAGGAAGATAAACAATCCAATCAAAAAATGGGCAAAAGACCTAAATAGACACTTTTCGAAAGAAGACATACGGAAGACCAAAACATATGAAAACATGCTCAAAGTTACTAATCATCTGAGAAATGCAAATCAAAACAACAATGAGGTACCATCTCACACCTCACACCTGTCAAATTGGCTATCATCAACAAATTGACAGTCAAGTGCTGAAGAGGATATGGAGAAAAAGGAACCTTTTTGCATTGCTGGTGAGAATGCAGACTGGTGTAGCCACTGTGGAAAATAGTATGGTGTTCCCTCAAAAAATTAAAAATGGAACTTCCATTTAACCCAGGAATCACACTTCTCGGGATATATCCCAAGAAACCAGAAACACCCATCAGAAAGAATATATGCATCCCTATGTTCATAGCAGCACAATGTACAATAGCTAAGATTTGGATACAGCCTCAGTGACCATCAGTAGATGAGTGGTTTAGAAAACTGTGGTACTTCTACAAAATGGAATACTATGCTGCTGTAAAAAAAGAATTCTTACCATTTGCAACAGCATGATGGAACTGAAGAGCATTATGCTAAGCAAAATAAGCTAGTCAGAGAAAGATAAATATCACATGATCTCACTCATTTGTGGAATATAAAAAACATCATAAATGGATGAACAAAAATAGATACAGAGACAAAGAAGCATTGAACAGGCTGTCGAACTTCAGAGGGAAGGCAAGAGAGAGTTGGGGGGCATGTAAAAGATCAACCAAAGGACCTGTATGCATGCATATAAGCATATCTAATGGACACAGACACTAGAGGGGTGAGGGAGGCGAGGGGAAGTAAATAGAAGAAAAAAGGAGACATATGTACTACTATTTTTATACTTCAAACAGTAAAAAAAGCAAATAAATTATGAACCCCCCTCCCCCAAAACAAAGAAATCATAATGAAAAAATTAAAAAGAAAAAGAAATCCTTGCATGATGAAACATTCTCTCACAACATCAGATCAGAGTGTGACTCATTATCTATAGCAATCACCTCTATCACTAAGGTGTAACACAGTATGATGGTTAAGAACTAGTGCATACATTAGACTGTCTTGTTTGTACCCATATCTGCCACTATGTGATTCTCTATGCCTCAACTTTTTTATCTATAAAATGAGAACAAGAATAGCACCTACCTGACTATGCTGTTGTGAGAATGAAATTATTTAAAATATATAAGTTTGGACATATATTTAGTGCTCATTAAATGTTAGCTATTATTATTATAACTAGAAGCCTGGTGCACAAAATTTGTGCAAGGGCCTTGGCCCTGGCCCCTGCCTGCCACTGCTGTTGGGGGCCTCTCCCACCTCTGACATGGTCCTAGCCCCCTGTGACTTTGTCTGGAAAAAAGGACATCCGGTCTAATTAGCATATTACGCCTTTATTATTAAAGATCATTCTAATATCTGTCCTTTTCTATGGTCAAATAAGGCCCCAGTCTATTGAGAGTTTGCACACCTTGAAAGAAAGTTGAGTTAGAAAGGTAAGGAAGAAAATGAATGATTCCAAGTAAATATGAACCCTTTCCTGCAGTTTCATTGGAAAAAACAAGTAAGTGCATTTTTCTTATCTACTTTATAGCACTTTCCTTCACCCATTATTAGCAAAGATGAAGCCATTTCTGACTACCTCTATTTTTGAATTTCTATAATGTGTACCTCTGGTGTGCTGCTACTTATATTCTACTTCATATGATTTTGTTTGCCTGTTTTTATCTTGCAATCATAAATAAATCTAAACTAATAAAAGCGAAATATTAAAATTAACCGTTTCTCCGAGACAGGGTAAGCCACGCCCACCAGCCAATCAGAGTGGCTGTATGCAAATTAGCCCAGCCAACATGGCGGCCGCCACTCACGGACCTGAGTAAACAGCCCTTTACATTGCGGCAGAAGCGAAAGTGAAGCTTCGCCCCTCAGCTCAGCTCCGATTAAACTGCCTCTAGCAGTTTTGAAACAATGTAACAATCATAGAATCCTCCGGAGCTGAAGGAAAGAGCAGCTCCGGCCTAACCAGTAAAAGTAACAATTGTTTCATTGTAGACTCTGCGAGGTGAAGCAGAGGAGGCTTCGTTAGTAGTTAGAAGGCCGCCTTAAAGGAACAGTGTATCAATTATAGAAGATGACCCCAGGCCTTCAAGGAACAGTATCAATGATAGGAGAAAAAACTCCAGAACCTGTGTCCAGCTGGCCTTGCTGGGACGTTGGGTCAATGGGAGCTGTGGGCAGCCTTAAAGCCCCTCACCCAGGCTGGTCAGGCACGCCAGCAGGTGGGCATCCCCCGAGGGGTCCCAGACTGCGAGAGGGCACAGGCCGGGCTGAGGGACCTCCCGAGTGCACAGAGCGGCTGCAGG
>PVJC01042857.1:0-14760 GCA_004026665.1 Murina feae
GATTCCACCCATCTTAACAATCTACCCTTTCCCAGGTGTTCCAAGGTTACTGTGTCAGCTAACAATCCACCCTTCCCTCAGGGCAGCGATTCTGCTTTGTTTTGCTAATCCAAGATTAGAAGGAGGCAGTGCCTTAGCTGAAGGTCATTTCCCCCAGAACATCAAGGCTACCTTTGAATTAGCCCTTTTTCCTTCTCACTGGGACCCCTCAGAGGACACCTGCTGGCATGTCTGGCCAGCCTGGGTGAGGGGCTGATGGCCATTTCAGGCTGCCCACAGCCCCTTCAGGGTTCAGGTTCCTACTGGGGTGCCTGGCCAGCCTGGGTGAGGGGCAGAGGGCCATTTCAGGCTGTCCACAGCCCCTTTAGGGTTCAGGTCCCTACTGGGGTGCCTGGCTGGAAGCAGGTATCTGGGATTTATTTAACTTCTATAATTGAAACTTTGTTGCCTTGGTCCCCTGCTGGAAGCCTGGGTTGCCCCTGGCAATCCAAGGTCCCAACCTGGCAGGTATCTGGGGTTTATCTTCTATAACTGCAACTTTGTAGCCTTGAGTAGAACTCAGGGCCTGCAGTGCCCTGGCTTCCTCCATTGCCCAGGGTACCAGCTCCATGGCTGCTGCCATCTTAGTTGAGTTCATTTGCATATTGGCTCCTGATTGGGTGATGGGTGTAATGGAGTGAGGGTTAATTTGCATATTACTCTTTTTTTATTAGATTAGATATATAGATATATAATATGTAAATAATATATGATATATAAAAAGTTTACTCATCAAAATTTGCTAATGATGAGTGGTTAGTTGAAAGAGGTGAGTTCATTAATACACTGAATAATATATGTAAAAATAACTTGCTATTTCATAGTGATATATTATTATTTTGGATTTGCTTTGTTTAATAAAATCTATAAAATTAATTTCACTTGTTTCTTTTCCTTTTTTTTATGTGGTTGCTAGAAATTGTAAAATTACATATGTGGCTAGCCAGAAAGAAGGCTACCATTCCTGGCTTGACCCAGGCTAACATCACTTCTCACTTGGTCAGAGCTTTTCTTAGGCTTCTCCACATTCACTAGGACAGGTTATGGGCCTCCAGGAAACCCAGACCATGGGCCCAATACCCAGGGCCTTACACCAAACCTGACTATAAACCATGACAGGGAACAAACTGTGCTGAACTCAGAAACAAGCCCAAATAGATCAAAAGGTCTTAATTTCCTAAAACACTCAGCTGAAATATAACTAAGAAATGTCTTCAAAGTGGAATTGAACCTACTTACATATTTCCTAAAACTAGAGAACAACCATATCTCAGTGAGCCAACATTAATTGGATTTGGGTCCTTGCTTGTAACCAAGTACAAAATATTTACCAACCCTGTGTATTTTGGTTTCTGGCATGGAGGAATGCTTTTATAGCAAAATGATTAGTGTCAGCAGTCTTTTCAACTAAGCAAGCATAAATGAGTGCTCACTGTCCACAATAGATGGAACTACCATATCTACACTAAGGCAACCTGAATAGATGGGATGACCTTTTCACATGCTGTCAGACTTCAAAGTCAAAGAGCTCAAGGTTGAAGAACATGGCTTTGGAGTCAGAAGACCTATGTTTGAGTGGCGGTTCTTCCTGCTGACTAGCTATATAACTCTATGTGGGTTATATAATACTTCTAAAGCCTCAGTGTCACTATCTATAAAGTGGCCATGATACCACCTACTTCATAACTTCATATAGCTATTATAAACATTAAATGATTATATATCACATATATATACTAAGTGCCATATCCTATATAATAAAAGGCTAATATGCAAATAGACCGAATGGCAGAACAACCGAACAATAGGTCAATATGATGTGCACTGACCACGAGGGGGCATGCATGGAACATGGCGGGCATCAGCTGTGGCAAGAGGGTGGAGCAAGTGAGCGGGGGTAGGGGGGGTGACATGCAAGACCAAGGTGGGGTGCCAGTTGCTGTCATTGGTGTGAGCCTCTGGTGGTTACTGAAAATTCTTTGCTTCTGTGTGCCATAGTCTTATCTGGTGCTCACACCTGCTGCTGGCACTGTCAGTGGGTATGAGCAGTGGCTACAGCTCCAATTGCCCCTCAGGGCTCCTCCACCTCCCCCTGCTCCTAAAGGGCAACTGGGGCTGCCAGCCACCTCTCTTACCCACTGATGGCACCGAGCGATCAGGCTGGCATCAGGCTCTGGCAGCTCTGCAAGTGGGGCCAGCACCATCAGTGTGTAGGAGTGGCAGCAGTAAGAACAGGGCTGCTGGCAGACAGAGGACCAAGGGCCATAGTGGGAGGGTCTGGGCAAGGGCACAGAGGATGAGCTAAGACCCACTCCTGTGCCCACCGCAGCCTTGTGGTGCATAGTTCTTTTCAAGGTGCACAAATTTGTGCACTGGGCACCTAGTATACACACACACACACACACACACACACACACACACGACCATCTGACATTTGTAGGCAAATTAGCCGTACACTACATTATATGGGATATAGAAGCCAAAGGCCTGTTCGAACACCTTTGCTGTCTGCAATCTCCAGTTCACACAGTAACAAAAGGACTGGACAGTCAAGCACTGGAAAAGTCATGTAGTCCAATGAATCCCATTTCCAGTTGCATCATGCAGATGGCAGAGAATTTGGCTAAAAAAGCATGAAATCTGCACCCCACACACATGAGTACAACCCTTCAAGCTGGTGGGGGCAGTGTTATGGTTTGATGTATGTTTTCCTAGCATGATTTGGGCCCTTTAATTCGTGTGGAACAATGTCTAAATAGCACAACATACCTAAGTATCATTGCTGATCAGGTTCATCCTATCATGTTGATGGCATATCCCAATGGAGATGGCTTCTTCCAACAAGACAATGCACCATGCCATGGTGCTTGTATTGTGCAGGAGTGGTTTCAAGAACATGAGGGAGACTTTACATTGCTTAGGTGGCCCCACAATCACCAGATCTCAATCCAAATGAGCACTTGTTGGATGAAGTTAAAAGGAATCTGGCATGATGTCATATTCCTCACACCACCTTTAACATTTCGTGGAATCAATGCCAAGAAGAATCGCCATAGTATTGAAGGCAAAAGGTGGCCCAACGAAGTACTGATGGGGTGGTCATAACAATCTGGCCACTCACGTTCAAATATATCCCACGTTCCAAGGCTGTTAAATCGCATTGTTTACCTATATCTTCAGGAAAAAAAATCATTTCTACTGTTGTGGTAAACAACCTGCTTCCCTATTTATAATGGTCTGGCCCTCTAGCAACTTCAGCGTGAAATTATAGCTAATTGCCTACAAACGTCAGGTAGTCATAATAATCTGGCCACTCAATGTACATGTGTATATGTGAGAGTGTGTGTGTATGTATATAATTTAGTGTTATGTATCACATCATCATCATCATCATCATCACCACCACTATCCCAAAGTAGACTATGAGCTCCTAAGGGACAGGTCTGTGCCTTATTCATTTATCATTCATTGAGGGATGACCATGTGCCAGATTTGTTATAGGTTTGGGGTATAAGGAAGGAACAAAATGGACAAAAGTCCCTGACCTCTTAGAGTTTATATTCTCCTGAGAATCATGCATAAATTCGTTTGCACATAAAGATATAATCTCAGCAACGACAAGTGCTAAGAAGGAGGACAGCAGGATAAGGGAGTAAAGAATAGCACATGGGATAATGAGAGATTTTATTTTCAGCTAGGATATCAAAGTGGCTTCTCCAAGCAGAAATTTGAAGTGAGGGAGAGAACCTGATGATGGTCTGATAGAAGCATGTTTCAGAAAAAGAAAGCAGCAAGTGCATAGGGGAAAGAGCTTGGTGCTTTGAAAAACAGTATGAATGAGCAGAGTGGTTGAAATGAATAGAGTGGTTGGGCAAGGTATAATATGATCAGACTATTGGTTTTGGCAAGATGGAGAACACTAGTGACTTAACTAGAGCATTTTCAACAGAGTTTGGAGATACAAATATGACTGGAGTAGGCCTCCTTTATTCCCTTTGGCCTACTCCAGTTAGAGACAGAAAATATAATATGCTCTTTTAAAGCTCTTTGCTATAAATAGGGGCAGAGAAATAGGTCAGCAGTTAAGATGGGAGATAATAAAGTAAATTGTATGTAGATGAGAATGATTCTGCCAAGAGGGAGCAAGAATAATTTCAGGATCTTTGCAGGAGCAAAGTCCTTGAGTAAATGAAAGAAGAGAGGAACCGGTACCCAGGGAAGGGCCAGACTCAGATTGCAGCAGGAACCATTGCTGCACATAGCAGGAAGGTGGGCAGAACATGTCTATCTGAATGCAGGCAGGTGGTCAGTTTGGTGGTGGATAGATGAGGGAGGCCTCATGGCTTCCATTTGCTTAGCAACTAAGAAGTACTGAGGAAGAGGGAAGAGTCAGGAGGGTCATATTTGCCATCTTACAACCTGTACTGAGACCAGAGCCTATGCAAAGATTCTCAGTTATCTTTGTTGACTTACCCAAGAGTTCTGCTTCAAGACCTGCAGGAAGAGAAAATATCTACTTCCCTTTCAGCAGTGTTCCCACCTCTCCTCTCTTCTCATCCTCTCTTGAACCTGCTGAGCTTTGATCATGCTGACAACTTTCAGTTCAGATCAACAAGCATTTACTAAATGCTCCCTGGGTGATAGATTTGTGCTAGGTATGGCCTGGTGGTGTTGAATAGGTAAGATTGAGGAATTCACCCTCCAGATGTCTGACAAGTACACAATAGATTGCAGTCCTGAGGGTAAATGCTTTGACAAGAGTTCCCATGAAGAGTGCCTTGGGCATTTGGAGTATCAGGGGTTATTCCTGACCAGAGTCTCCATTCCCCTCCCAAGTTTTTCTTCCCTGATTTTCCCCAGTCATCTTAATTATCCCTCACTTTAAGCCTCTTCTCAAATTCCACCTCCCCAATCAGAAGTGATCTTCCACTGTCCTGACTTTTCAAAGGACATGTAATAGTGTCTCCAGCAGTCAATGCCAAGTGCTTCCAAGGGTTTTGCTCAGGAGAAGTGCTGCTGGTGTCCGCAACCTGATTCTAGGACAGAAGTGTGGATAGACTTCATGGTTCCCATTGCACCTTTTCACGCAGCTGCCAATGGAAAGGGGTGAACATGGGGAGATGAGAGGGGGCCAGGCTAGGACCTCATCCAGATTCCTCCTGTGCAGCTCTTTGGAGCTCTGCTGACTGCTCAAGTTTCAGTTAAGATGCTTGGATTGAGCAAAGAACTGGAGCTGCTGTCCAGTGGGGAGGCCGTGGGCAAAGCAAACATGCTGTTTGGCACATTCCCTTGAGGGAGAACAAGGGCGAGGGTTGTAGGCTGTTTTCAGGCCAAACCGCCAACTCCAGCAAATGAAATGGCAGGCCAAACAGGCCAGCCACTCTGCAGAGGGCCCTGAAGCACAGGGAGCATCACTATTAGTAAAAGGGCTCTGGTTTGTATTCTGCTCAAAGCCATAGCAAGTATTTTCTGTGTCCCCCATGAATGTAATAGAGAAGAGCATGCCTAGAAAGATCTGCACGCATCTGTACAACTCATCCAAGAACCAGCCTGTGCATCCGCCTGCCTCCTGACCTGTGAAAACGACAGTCCCATCTGAGAATGTTAGGGCAGATTTGAATCTCCTCCCCTTCTTCCTTTCTCCCTCTCCTTTCCTTCCCTACATGACAAACAAGTGCTCAGAGGAAGGCCCACTGTCTTGAAAGGCTAAGAATAAAAATAATATGGAAAACGAAATTTTTCTGAGCCCAGGTCATTCTGAAATTAGAACAAAGATATAAACGTTTGGTGTGCTGATTAAACTAACATAGATTTACTGGCATGACAGCCCAGGGCCAGGGGCCAAAGGTGAGCTCATGCAGTAATTTCTTTACCTAGACAAGAGTGGAGCTGCACTAAATAGGCCGAGAGAATGCGAAGGCAGACAATTTCTTTCTTAAAGCTATTATTGCTTCTCAAACTCCACTCCCCACAAAGTTCCTTCTTACCCAAAGTGTAGGACAGGAATCCCCACCCACAATCCATTTCAGACCCCAAAATATTTTACATGTCGGAAATGTGCTGGAGCCATCCAACAGTCATAAAAATGGGTATGTAAATGATGAATCCCAATTCCATCATGTTCTGAAACAACATAAAAATTACAATATTTTAATCTAAATAGAAAATAAAAACAACTGTTTCTATAAAATCCAAGCTGTCTGTGGACTTTTCAGTCCCATTAAAAATTTGGAAAGCTTCATTCCAATGTACTAATGCCCACAAGGACTGAAAAGAGTAGATTACACCCTCTTCATGCAATGGCCTCCACATCAAGATTTGACATGTGTCTGTGACTTAAGCACTGCCCCATCCCCTCACCCCCAGCCCAAATAGGATCTCACAGCCCTGGCCAGTGTGGCTCAGTTGGTTGGGTGTTGTCCTATGCACGGAAAGGTTTGCCATTGGATTCTTGGTCAGGGCACATGCTGGTAGGGGTATACAGAAGGTAGCTGATTGATGTTCTGCTCTCACATCGATATTTCTCTCTCTCCCTCTCCCTTCCTCTCTAAAAATCAATTAAATTTTTTTAATCCTTTTTAAAAAAGATCTCATTGTGAAAGTCAAATCATTTTTAAGACTTCTAGGGAAGTCTTTGGTTGTCTTAAAATGTGTGACTTTGTGCTTTTCCAGCTTTCTGCAGCTTGAGTAAAGGCCTCTGTTTTCCTGAGACAGCTCCCTCTTCCTATACTGTAGGGGCTTGGAAATGTGGAGAACTTGGAGATTTAACAAATGGCACATAGGAGGTATTCCATAAATATCTGTTAAATGGGTGTATGAATGCATATAAATTATGGATATTTCAAGGTAATGATTACATATAATTATATAAATTTCGTTCTCCCTGAGATGGGGTACAGATTAAAAATAATATAAAGGTAGACTTAGAAGCATTCATCCTTAGGTGGTAAATCAATTCTAGATCATGAAGACCAAGCCATAAAGAGTGTCTGCAGTATGCAGAGCTATGTAGTAAGGTAGAGGATGCCCTGGCCATCCCCACACTGTTCTTTGGTCCTTTTTCAGGAGTCTCAACACAGCTCTGAGCTTTGGCCTGACTTGCTATGCTTAGTTTCAGGTTCTCAGGGGAGATATCTGAGTCTGGTGGGAGTCAAACTTGCTCAGAGGAAGTAAACTTCAGTCTGAAAGCTTGGAACTATCTGCTTCCCTTTTCATAGTCCCAAGGTCTTCCCAAGTATCTACCATTGTTTCTGCCCCATTCACTGAGTCAGAGCCACCTCAGACAGGCTAACTCTTGTCTGTGCCTCAGGGCTTTGCCTTTCAGGAAGAGGTGCAAGGCCTTAGCAACCTACTTCTGCTCCCAGCCCTTAAGATGCTAATTCCTATCCCTGGGACATTCGGCCTCTCTGCAGAAGGACATGCTGCCTGTTCCCCCAAAGTGTTCAACAGACATAGGGCTCATGCTCAGTCCCAGTGCTGTCCATGATGAATGAGAAAGGTCTTAGGAAGCCAGCTTAACAAGATTACAGAATCTACTCACTGGATGTGTTTAGAGCTTGACTCATGAGGCCATGGATGCTAACTTGATCTAAGCTTTGCACAACCACTGTGCCCTGACTTTAGGCTGTTTCAAAATCTGATTTAGGAGGGAAGCATAGTATGAATCCTAGAGAAATAACAACTGTCAGCTTTCGACCATGAGCTGGAAGGATACTGCTCTGGTAGCAAGCATTGGGTTAGGGTTAGAGTTCTTCTGAGGATGAGAGAGAGGTAGAAGGAGGAGCACGATGATGGGAAGGGTAGGTGATGCTGGAATGCCTTGGTATTTCTACTGAACAGTCTCATTAAACAGTTTTATATCTATCACTGACTACACTCTCTGAATTCTCCCTTCCCCTTCCCTAATGATACCTTGAGCAGATTACAAAACTTTCCAGATTTCATAATTGTGTTATTTTTTAACAAAAAGTCTATGTAGTCCAGTTCAAAATCCCCAACTCAAACCAACTTACTCACTCTCTCTTGCCCACAACTCGCTGTGTGGCTTGAGGGATTAAAGTGTGTGTGTGTGGTGGGGGTTAAGTGGGGGAGAGGGGGCTGTTTTTCCATATCTGACTCCCTGGAGAGTGGCCCTTGCCTGGGTCTGGAATACTTCCCTCTGTTCCCAAGGCCTAACTCCTCCATCTTCAGAGTTAGTTATAAGAGCAGGGGAGGTGAGGCCTGTGATGGGGGTCCCCTGCATAGTGAATGTTGCTGATTCTTTGACTAGCAATGACTGTGGGGCTAACACCTTCTGCTCTTTGTGGGACACATTTATCGTCTCCTCAGCAAGTCTGGCTGTTTCTCTCCACAGCCCAGTTTTCTTATGCACTTCAGGCCTGACCCAGGACGAGTCCCATGGAGACAGAAGCTAGCTCTGGACATATTCCCAGTGTGGAGAGCTATGGAGTGGAGTGGCTAAGGCAACCCAGCACAGGAACCAGAGCCTGAGGTTCATTTCAGCTGCCCTGCTTATTTAACTACTCTGAGCCTCAGGTTTTCGTATACACAGCAGGGCTAATGATGTGTATCTCATAGCTATAGTGAACAGAACCATGGGCTCTGTGAAGTTCCGCTGTCTGGGTTCAAATCCCAGATCCACTAGTTAGTTCCTACATATGTGACATTAAGCAAACCTTACTACTCAGACTCAGTGTCCACATCTGTAACATGAAAACAGTATTTTTAACTCCCTCATAGGGTAAACGTACAAGTGAAATGAAAATGATATGGAGTATGTCTAGAACACTACATGAGACAGAGCAAACACTCAAAATGTGTCAGTTATTGTTATTATCCTGCAAGATAATACTTAGCTCAGAGCTTGGAACCTGTTGTAGGTCCTGAGCTTAGCAGGGAGTATCAAGTAGTTAGACTTTTGCACCGAGGTTGGTATTAACATAGGCCATTCCTCCTCTTACCGCCTTGCTTGGCTGTAAACATTTCCTTGGCCTTTTACAGTTCTCTTTCCAACATGTCCGTGCGCCTGTGGGTTTGTCAGCTTCCTGTGGTCTGCCTGTGAACTCGGGAGCCTGTACAAGCCCAGGCAGTGGCTACTTCTGCTGCAGGAGCCAACACCAGCTACCCCCAGCTGAGCCGCCTTCGCTCAGAAACAGGCCCCTGTTTACCCAGAGGCTAGAGATCTGGGCAAAGCTGTTTATCCCACCGTCGGGCCCCAGAGGCGTCCACTCAGCAGATTTCCTTGCTGCCTGAGAGCTTAGGCCCTGTCCTCCTTGGTATTTCTGCAACACTCCCCTGCCCTGTGGGATCAGACACCAATCTGAGGTAACTGATTTGTCAGCAACCAGCCTTGTACTTTGAACTGTTTTTCTGGCGTGGATATGAATTAATACCTTCTCACCCACGCTCTCGCTTTCAGACTCTTTGTGACCAGGAGGCATAATAGGCTCCTCATGGTCTGAACCCTGTCCACCTGTCCTCCTTATCTCCCCTGAGCCCCAGTCAAAACAAATTACAGGTACCAGAGGCACTGTGCTCACCACACTGCGAAGCCTCCACAAACATTGCCCTTCCCTCCGCTGGGAACCTCCTCCCCTGCCATTACTTCCATCCCTGACAGACTTGAGCTCATCTTTCAGAATTCAGTCAAGCATCACCCTCCCCACAACCCCTTTTGAGTTTTGCCTCTCTAGCCTTTTATCAATTGGGTAAGGTGCCCCTCCTTGATTTTCCCATACATTGTGGCTCATACCTATGACCACATCATGTTTAACTTACATTTTGCCTTCCCGACTAGACTATCTCTGTATCCATAGCACAGAGTCTGTAGCAATACACTTGTATAGAGTTGGCACTAAGCCAATAGTGAACCCTGAATGCATTTTCAAGATTGCTGCCCAGGGTGGTTCTGCTGACTGATAGCTCAAATAACAAAAAGGAAATAAAAATAAAAAAGGAAATTGATCTCTATCGTGGAACTCATTCATGTGTCCTGGAAACACAGGGCAAACAAACTGAGCTCTCCAGCCCTAGAGGAGGCTCTGTGAAGGTACACAGATCCAGGTCAAAATCCTTATCTTAAAAGTAAAAACTGCCTTCAGCAGATGCTATCTTCACCGCTATTATCATCTGGATTGTTGGAAAAGGTCACTAAGATGGCCAATATACAACCATCTCTCTTTTCCAAAGTATACCCATGTCAAAATGGTAAAGTCACATTAACAAAACAATGGCAACCACATCTGCTCAAACATACCCATACTATGCAGTGCCTAGCTCATTTATGACGGGGTGAGGCACTCATGTTTTCTATTTCCCCCCCACACACCTCTACAAGGAATGCCCCTATCTTCTCCTGCTCCCTAATTTATAAGAGCCTTCCAATGAGGCGTCTTTCCTCCACCACACACGTATGCAAATGCATACCCTTAGCTCTACCATTGCTGGGCTGTTCCCTGAGATAAAATTTAAATTTCTTCTTCCAACTGCAGTAAAAATAAATTCAGAGGAAAAGTACTTTTCACATACAATGCTGTGAAATTTTTATGATCTCTAGTTTAATAGACATGAAAACTGAGATTCATGGAAGTAAAGTGCTTATTCACGTCTTAAACAACCAGGTAAAAGGGTGTTAATATTTAATAGAATCATTAATTTGCCCTTCTGAGCTTTAGTTTCCTTGATTGTAAAATAAGAGTAATAATGCTCATTTAAGTAAAAATTAATTCATTGCTTATGTAAAGCATCTAGCTGGGTCAAGCTTGGTACTGCATATCATGGTACCCTGGGTGCTGCCCCGATCTGTCTCTGGCTTCAACAGTGTTTGGATGGAACAGAACCAGGAAATTGACCCTTCGAACCTCTGACCACTCTCCAACCTCTTTTCCAGGCACCACCTTCAGAACCACCTCAGCCATCCTCAGCCTCTGAGACCAGCCAACACCATTTTTTCACCTTAACTCCTTATTGTTGAGCAATCATGAACTCCAAAAATTCATCAGAATTGTTCCATGGATGTGGAGCCTGCCATCAACCACCTGGTCAACCTGCATCTACAGGCTGCCTACACATACCTTTCTCTGGGTACCCATTTTCACCATGATGATGTGGCTATGGAGGGTATGGGCCACTTCTTCTACAAGTTGGCTAAAGAGAAGTACAAGGGAACCCTGTGTCTCTTAAATATGCACAACCAGTGCACTGGCCACATTCTCTTCCAGGACTTGCTGAGGCCTTCCAAGATGAAAAGGCAAAACTCAGGATGCCATGGAAGCCGAGATGGCCGTGGAGAAGTATCTGAACCAGGCCCTTTTGGATCTGCAGGCCCTGGGTTCTGTCCATACAGACCCTCATCTCTCTGAATTCCTGGAGAACCACTTCCTGAATGAGCAGGTGAAACTCATCAAAGAGATGGATAAACCTGACTGACTTCCTACAGGCAGGCTTGCTCCAGGCTGGGCTGGATGAGTATCTCTTTAAAAAGCTCACCCTGATGCACAACTAGGAGCCTTTGGAGCTCAGAGACCTTTGAGGAGCATCTCCCTGATGTCTGGCTCTTGTCTGAGCCTCTTCCTGAAGCCACTAGGCATCCTTTTAACCACACTGGAGCCCTCTCCCATGCATTGGATCAAATGAAAACAATAAAGCTTTTAGAAGAAAAAAAAGCAAAAAATAAAATTACTATAAATCTTAAGTAAGCTAAAGATTATAGACTAAAAATATTAACATAACTAGAAAAATAGTACATATCAGAAAAGGCAAATGGAACTTCTAGATATAAAAATACAATTCGTGAAACAAAATATACACAGGGTGATGAGATTGACAGATTAGAAATTATAGAAGAATATTAGATTGACAGGTTAGAAACTGTAGAAGAATATTAAAGTGTACAATAGAAGTATACAAACTATGCTACATGAGACACAGAAGAAAATAACCTGAAATAAATGAACACATCCTCAATCAGCTATCATACAATATCAAGCAATCATCCTAACTAATAAAAGAGTAATACGCAAATTAGGTATCACTCCATGAAAAAAGATGGCCGCTCCCACGGCCACAAGATGGCGGCACCCATAGCCACATCTAATCTAATAAAAAAGTAATATTGAAATTGACCCTTTCTTCGAGATGCCTAAGCCACGCCCACCAGCCAATCAGAGCAGCTGTATGCAAATTAACACAGCCAAGATGGAGGCCAATAGTCACGGAGCTAGAGTAAACAGGAGGCTTCTCTTGCACCAGGAGTAAACTGTCTGCCTAGGCTGGCTGGGCCTCTCTCTGATCACACCAACATAGTTGCAATTACATAAGCCACAATTGCAATTATATGAACATATAAGTTGCAATTATATGAACCAAACAGCAGGCTTCCATTGCACCAGCGATGGAGGAAACTGCCTGCCTAGGCTGGCTGGGCCTCTACTAAGGCAACATTCTTTCAATTATAAAAGCCATGGAGCTGAAGCCAACAGGAGGCTTCGTTCCCTACCTAAGCCTCAGCTTAAAAGAACAGTGTATCAATTATAGAAGATAAATAAACCCCAGAAACCTGATTCCAGCCAGCCTTGCTGAGACGTTGGGTCAATGGGAGCTGTGGGCAGCCTGAAAACGGCCCTCAGCCCTGCATGTAGGCTACCCAGGCACCCCAGTAGGGACTCGAACCCTGAAGGGACCATGGGAAGCCTGAAAATGACCCTCAGCCCCTCACCCAGGTTGGACAGGCACCCCAGTAGGGATCCGAAACATGAATGGGATGTAGGCAGCCTGAAAATGGCCCTCAGCCCCACACCCAGTCTGCCCAGGTACCCCAGTAGGGACTCAAACCCTGAAGGGACTGTGGGCAGCCTGAAAACAGCCCTCAGCCCCTCACCCAGGCTGGCCAGGCATGCCAGCAGGTGGACATCTCCCAAGGGGTCCCAGACTGTGAGAGGGCATAGGCCGGGCTGAGGGACCTCCCGAGTGTACAAATTTTTGTGCACCGGGCCCCAAGTCCTATATAATAAAAGAGTAATATGCAAATTAGGTGTCACTCCATGACAAAGATGGCCGTTCCCATGGCCACAAGATGGCAGCACCCAATCCAGTTCAACCCTGCCACTGAAGTGGTCAGGCCTGTTAGCCAAGCAGGTGGCGGGAGAGGTGGGGGGCCCAAGGGGCAGAACAGGTAATCAGAGGGGGCTGAGGGTCCCCTGCCCAGACCAGAGGCCTCAGGCATGGGCAACGGTGGAGCCAGTGATCAGAGGGGGCAGGGGCAGAGCCTGTGATCACAGGGATCTGGGCACCAGTGGAGCCGGCAAAGCAGGGGCCTTGGCCAGAGGCTGCCAGTGGAACAAGGCCAGAGCCAGTGATGGCAGGAGGCAGGATCAGAGCCGTGATCACAGAAGCCTGGGCTCTATGAAGCTGGCAATCGGAAGGGTTTGGGGTCTTCTGCCCAGGCCTGTAGCCTCAGGCAGAGGCTACAGGCCTGGGCAGGGGTGGAGCTGGGATTAGAGGGCAGGGATGAAGCTGGTGATCAGAGTGAACTACAGAAGAAACACCTTTTCTTACCGCTCATTGGCTAAGCTCCCTGTATGCCACTGGTAATATTCTTAGTAACTAGGGTAATAAGAATCCCTAAAGGCAATCTAGGGTTTTTACGCCACACTCCTGGGGAAAAAAATAAACGTCTACTGCTGGAGGACTAAGAAATGTCATATCCTGCCCTAGCCAGTTTGGCTCAGTGCATAATGCTTCAGCTTGCTGACTGCAGGGTCTGGGTTCAGTTCTGACCAAGGTCATGTACCTTGGTTGCAGGCTCCTCCCTGGCCAGAGCCCAGGTCAGGGCTCATGCAGGAGGCAACCAATCAAAGTGTTCCTCCCACTTTGATGTTTCTCTCTGTGTTTTCCTTCTCTTCCACATTCTCTAAAAATCAATGGAAACATATCCTCAGGTAAGGATAAAAAAAAAAAGAAAGAAATGACATATCCTTTGAAAGACACAACTTGAAAATGCCTAAAGAAATTTTTCATTTCTTCATGGTGAAGGGACTCGAGTCCATGTTGATGAAAACACCTTGGTGGCTGCGGTGACTGGCAGTGGCTGCAGCAGTGGAGTGATGGGTCTGGTGACTTCCCCTGATCAGCCTGGTCACTTCTCACAAAGGGAGGCCAGACTGTGGCTTAGGTCCGCTCCCCAAGGGGATCAGGGAGCGGGCCTAAACCGTCAGTAGGACACCCCCTGAGGGCTCCCAATATGTGAGAGGGGGCAGGCTGGGCTGAGGACCTCCACCCCAAGTGCACAAATTTTTGTGCACTTGGGGTGGAGGGAGTCCCTCAGCCCGGCCTATGCCCTCTCACAGTCTGGGACCCCTCAGTGGATGTCCTATGATGGCCCCAGTCTGCCAGGCGCCTTTTGTGTGTGTGTGTATATGTGTGTGTGTCACCACTGGGGACCTGCCCCCAGCCACATCTGAGGCTCAGAGCAGTCCTCCTGTGTGTGTCTACCTGCCGGGGGTCTGCCCCCAGGCACACAATCAAGGCTTGGAGCAGGCACCCCCTCTATGTTGATCTCTCAGACTCTTGCCCTCCCCTGCATGTTGTTCTCTTTTTTGAGCTGTGACCAGGGCTGGGTACTGCCTGCCTCCCAAGCTTGCCTACTGCCCATCTTCCTCCAGCCACCAGAAAGCAGGGAAAACCCCGCCTCATGGTCAGGCCAGCCTTTTCCTGCTCCCTGAT
>PVJC01042858.1:0-14750 GCA_004026665.1 Murina feae
TATCATTCCAGCTTAATAAAGACCAAATTGGAATATTTGATTACATTTTCTCTTTCTGAGCCAATTTATAAACATTTCACCAAAAGACTAATTTAGAAGTTTAATAAAAAAAAAATATCATTGGGAGGTATTTAATGGTAATAGAAACTCAAGTGTGGGAATGTAAGGGATATTTTTAAAATAGTGAGTGATTCTCAAATTATAAAGGGAAAAGGGACCAAAAAAATACATTGAAAGACTGAGGATTCACAAAACAATATTAATACATTATTATTAACTTCATTTGGTGTCAGTAAATAAATGAAATTAGATAATTCTGCCTGAAGGATAACAATGTGTTGGAAATGTAGTTCTGGTAAACATAACCTTTCCAACCTTTATCCAAGGTACTGGCTGAAAATTTTCTTTTCACACATAATTTCATCACCCAATTATCTTAGAGCAAAAATATAACCTTGACAGGCAATGCAATCTTTTGAAGTAGCCTTTTCTCCTTCTAAACATCTGGGCCCACCAGATATAATCTCAGACTAAATACAATGCTAAATTCTCTGACAAGAAAGTGTAAAATCATTATACAGGTTAACAATATATTGATGAATATATATTTGCCCCAATTCAGTAATGTAATAGCAATTTACAAAGCATTTGGCTGCATCGCTATTATTTCAGTTATGAACTCAGCTGGATAATAAAACAATAGGTTTTTTCTCAGTGGACTATTCCTCAACTTATGCAATTTACTTTAAATGTTAAGGTTAAAGAAAAAAAAATTGCCATTTTATCAGTTCTTCCAGGTTGTGATATTTTACCATAATATAGCAAACTAATAATTATCAATCCTTAAGTGCCTACTATATTTTTCAAATTAGTTTCAGAAAAGCAATTTAAAAGTTTCTCCATTTTTCTCAGCAGACCACAAGATTATATTCTTTTAATTGCAAGGATTGAAATGCTTGATACTTTCCATTTTTAATACACCACATTGACTTTTGCAGTCATTATTCCACTTTGCTACCAATAGTTACTTCACTGCTATTCCATTTCAGATAAATTAATGAACATTTACTTAGATTCATCCAACAATTATTATTGAGAGTTCCATTTGAGCCAGGATCAAGTGCGCCTGTTAGTGATACAAAGACTTGAAAGTATCCTCTCTAGCCCTGCAGTGGGGTTCCCATACATTCACACAATGGTAGAGGAAACTTGTACCACAGAGTATGAGACCCCTCCAACCTACTTATGTGAGTATTCTACAAATGCATACAGCTAATATTAAAACCCAAAACATGAAAGGTGAAACCCAAAATATGGTCGGCTCTGAGCTCTTTGACTCGTAAAACCAAAGAATAGACTCACGGACAAAAACGGTGGGAAGGGAAGAAATCAAAATTTATTGGGGTGAAAACAAAGATTGGGGGAGATGTATGGGTTTCCTGCTGCAACGCAGGAAGGGGGTCCAAAACGGGTTGCCCAGGTAAGCTCTTTGTCTGGCGGATAGTCATATACCCTGCTAGCTTCTGATTGGTCCCTCCAAGGAATTCTGCCAATACCCAATTACATCAAAGTTCAAGTTCCCGCCTGTGGGGGTACCTGGTTGAGGACTGTCACTTCAGATCTGAGGTGACATCACTGTCCCTGCCTGGCTGGGTCAAGGGTCAAGTTTTCCCCACCCAGCCCGGTTCCCTCCTAGCTAGTTCTAGGTCCTTTGTTTGCCTCCATGTCTGACTTGCCTTATCCCTACCTCCACGCGATCCCTGTTCCTGATTGCCTACCTACCTCTATTTTTGTATCTCAATACTTAGCATACATAACAAAAAGACAAAAATAAAATTTATATTAATTTTAATATAAGTAAACTTGGTTGATTATAATTCACTCATTGTTTCATAACATAAATATGAAATAACATGAACTCCAATAAAATATAAAGCCTAAAGGGAGAAATTGGGTCTCAAAAGATTGATTTTCAGCAATTAAAAATTTTACCAAATAAGGACGTAAAAGATAGGCTAGCCATTGAATTAGAATCCAAGCAAATGCGAATATTCTATAATCCCAGGTTTGCATGTATAGTGTGTCTTCTCTCCTGCAAGTGCATCCTCTCATGTCACATGATATAGTTCAGGAAAGTGATAGGAAGGCACTTGAAGTCAGAGCCATTCCAGAATAAAGCTCCTGATTAAAGGTAATATGGGACTTGAAATAAGTAAATTGGATCAAAAAAGACTAAGTGGAAATGACATGCAATTCAAATATGAAAAAGGGGGAAGAACTTAGTAGTTTCAGGTTGATTTTAATGGAGCCCATTATGTGGTTGAGTGGATAATGCAAAAGGGTTTACAGGCAAAGAAAGGCAGAGTCATCATTAACAATGGCAGGGCCAAGAAAAGCATTTGTTCTTCAGCATTTCCAGCGATGGTTACATGTCCACCCAAATACAAATAATTAAAAGGTAATTCTTTAAGTTGATACATAAAGCAATTAACAGAAGATAAAACTTAATTAACTTGAGATATATAAACGGTGTTCTCTAATTACCAAAAAATTTGACATGCAAGTGATAAAAAATTTTCATACTTTCAGCCCTGCTAATTATTCATCAGCCAAAGTGATTTAATATAGGAGCAGATTTAGTAAAGTCTGCGTTTCTAATCTATGGAAATTCTTGGGGGTGCTTGCTCATTGTAAGTCCACAACCTTTTGGTTGTCTTTCTCATTGGAAGAAATTTCTCACTTGGTGAAAGTGGATGGGGTATAATAAATATAGAATCAACAAAATCAAGGGATTAGGAGTGGAGAGGAAAGCAAACATGAGGAAAAGGATACAATCAGAGATTTACTTATTCAGGAAAAGTTTAGCTACTCAGAAGTCTCCAGGAAACAAAGTGTTTTTGGGTCAGGCAAACATAGGTTCAAAGACTAGATTCATTATATGTCCATGAATAAGTTATTTATTTCTCTTTTAAAAATTTAATTTATTAGATTCTACCAAAAAAAACCCACATAATTGATAAATGAATTTTGTAAAGTAGCAGGTTACAAAATAAATATCCAGAAAGCAGTTGTATTTTTATTTATTTATTATATTAAAATGTATCTTTATTTTTGAGAGTAGTACAGATGTCCTCCATTTTTTGTGCCATTGCTGCCCTCCATCTGGTTCAGTCAGGTCAAGTTTCTAAGCTTTCTGAATCTCCATTTTCCAGCTAATGAAAAGAAAATAGGATTCCACTCAATCTCCTGTCTACTTACTCCAGGACTTCTGTGAGGATCAAATGAGATGAGGCGCAGGAAAATGCTTCACAGATATTTGGTTAAAGTGTAAAATGTTTCCATCTGGCTGGAAAGAAAGTTGTGTTCCTGGGCTGAAGAAACTCTAAGGATGCTAGTCCCCCCCCCCCCCCAAGTCTTCACCACACTATTATCTGTGTCCATGGGCTCTTCATACTATATATATAAAAGGCTAATGTGCTACGTATCCAACTGTTTGACTGGTCACTATGACATGCACTCACCACCAGAAGGCAGACGCTGAATGCAGGAGCTATCCTGAAGTACACTAACCATTTACAGAGACATGGCACCAGGGACCTGGCACCCACAAAGCAACACTCAGCTTCCCCCAAGTATGACACAGACCCTACAACCACTCGGAAGTGACACTCCACCAAATCACAACCAATACTGCTGAGACCCCATGGTGCAAAATGCAGCCCACAGCCCAGCCCAGCCTGGAAACAGTGGCTGTGGGTACCAGGTAATGATGTCATAGTAATGCCTGGCTTCTTCTCCCTAGGGACTAGCATCCTTAGAGTTTCTTCAGCCCAGGAACACAACTTGCTTTCTAGCCAGATGGAAACATTTTACACTTTAACCAAATATCTGTGAAGCATTTTCTTGTGCCTCATCTCATTTGATCCTCACAGAAGTCCTGGAGTAAGTAGACAGGAGATTGAGTGGAATCCTATTTTCTTTTCATTAGCCAGAAAATGGAGATTCAGAAAGCTTAGAAACTTGACCTGAATGAAATAAGTAAGAAATGGTGGACCTTGAAAATGACTCAGGTATTCTCACTGCACAAAATACAGTCAAACATTGCTGCAGTTAAATATTTTACCCTTTCTTCTCTCAATAATAATCTGCTTTGTGTTGATATTTACTGCTGTGTTGTTGACAATTACCTGAAAGAGAAGTTGTGGTGCTTCATTGGGCTGGAAAAAGTGTAGCTAAATCAGAAAGCAGGACTAATTAAGAAAGTTTATTCTATACATATAAAAAGCATGCATGATACATATAAAACTCTTGCTGGCACCAATCACACACATGTGTTATAGAGAAAGGGCGAATAGTGATATTAAAATATTTCTTCTAATTAATTTCCTTTCAATGTGCACAGACTCATTAACAGGGCCACTGGTGTGCATATTATAAATTCTTTGATTAATCTCTTCCTGCTCCCATATTCCCTTTCCCTCTGAGGTCTATCAGTCTGTTTCATGCATTTTTATAAGCAAATAATGAACTATCAGAAAGAGAAACTAAGAGTCCTATTCACAATTGCTCAAAAACAATTAAATACCAAGGAATAAATTTAACCAAGAGCATAAAAGACTTGTACTGGTAAAATGATAAGACACGGAAGAAAGAATTACAGTAAGTGGGAACATATACTGTGTTCATGGTTAGAAAGACCTGACATAATTAAAATGTCCAGACTACCCAAAGCAATCTACAGATTCCGCACAATTCCTATCAAGATACCAATTATGTATTTCACAGAACTAGAGCAAATATTTCAAAAATTTATAACCACAAAAGACCCTGAATTGCAATAGCTATCTTGAGAAAGAACAACAAAGTTGGAGGAATCATGTTACCTGATTCAAGCTATACTATAAAGCCATGATCTACTCTAAAAGAGTAATATGGAAATTAACTGTCTCTCTGAGGCACCTAAACCACGCCCATCAGTCAAACAGAGACGCTGTATGCAAATTGACCCAGCCAAGATGGAGGCCAGCAGCCACAGAGCAAGCAGCTTTGGGTGGGGCCAGGTGGCAGCAGGGCCAGGGTGGGCTTGGCCATCCCACAAACTGCCATCAGCCCCTCACCCAGGCTGGCCAGGAATGCCAACAGGTGCACATCCCCCGAGGGGCCTCAGGCTGCAAGATGGCACAGGCCGGGGCTGAGGGACCCCCTACACCCAGTGCACAAATTTTTGTGCACTGGGCCCCTACTACTTACATAAAAACAGACATGTGGATTAATAGAACAGAATAGAGAGCCTAGTAAAAAACCCATGCCTTTATAGTCAACTAGAGACGAAATTTGTGCATGGAGTGGGAGTGGGGGGTGAGGGTGGTGTTCCTCAGCCCAATCTGCAGCCTTTCCAATCTGGGACCCCCTGAGGGATGTTCAACTTCTCATTTTGGCCCGATCCCACTGAAAATTGGGGCAAAACGGGCAGTCAGACATTGCTTTCACAATCCAGGACTGCTGGCTCACGACCTCTCACCTGCCAATTGCCCCTAACCAGTCCCCTGCCAGCCTGATCAATGCCTAACTGCTCTTGTGCCGGCCTGATTGTCCCTAACTGCCCTTCCCTTGCCAGGATGATCCCCCCAACTGTCCTCCCCTGCAGGTCTGGGTCCCTCCCAACTGCCCTCCGTTGCTGGCCATCTTGCGGTGGACATCTTTGACCACATGGGGGAAGCCATCTTTGACCACATGGGGGAAGCCATCTTGTGATGGTCAACTTGCATATTACTCTTTTATTAGATAGGATTACTATTTGACAATAGAGGGAAAACATACAATGGGGTAAAGATAGTCTTTTCAATAAATGGTGTTGGGAATATAGGACAGATACATTAACACTTTGTAAGTGGGTCTTTTCCTGCCTAATAGTGCTTCACTGTGTGGTAGCATTCAAAACACTTTCCTTTGTGCAGGGGTACATTACAAAACTTGCACATGTACCGCGTTTCACTGCGTAGTTTATGAGCGGCACACACATGACAACGACATAACGCATTTTTATTTTTGCTGGTTCCAGCTAGAGGTTCCAATGTATGTTTCCTCATGTCTATTGACAGTCTCCCTGGTGGATCTGAGTTTACTCATTTCCCACAAAAATTAAAAAGAAATGAAACTAGAATTCTTTCTTACACCATAAACAAGAATAAACTCAAAATGTGTTAAAGGCTTAAATGTTAGACTCAAAACCATAAAAATACTAAAAAAATGTAGGCAACAAAATTTTGAATATTTCTCATAGCAATATTTCTTTTATGTATATCTTCTCAGGCAAGAGAAACAAAAGGAAAACAAATGGAACTACATCAAACTAAAAAGTTTTGCACAGCAAAGATAATGATCAGCAAAATAAAAAGATAATCCACTGAATGGGAGAACATATTCACCAATGATATATTTGATAAAGGGTCAATATCCAAAATTTATAAAGACTTATAAACTTCAACACCCAAAACAACAACAATACAATAAAAAAAATGGGCAAAGGACCTTATTAGTCCAAAGAGGACATACAAATGACCAATAAACATGAAAAGATGTCCATCATTATATTACTCTGATGATTAGGTCACTAATCATCAGACTAATATAAATTAAAACCACAATGATTTCACCTCACACCTGTCAGGATGATTATCACCAATAAATCAACAAGCAACAAATTTGGGCAAGGATGTAGAGCAAAGGGAACCCTTGTGCACTATTGGTGGGTATGCAGACTGGTGTAGTCATTGTGGAAAGCAGCTTGGAGTGACCTCAAGAAATTAAAAATGGAACTGCCTGCCTTGATGGGTTTGGCTCAGTGGATAGAGCATTGGCCTGTGGACTCAAGGGTTCCAGATTGGATTCTAGTCAAGGGCATGTACCTTGGTTGCGAGCACATCCCCAGTAGCGAGTGTGCAGGAGGCAGCTGATCAATGTTTCTCTCTCATTGATGTTTCTAACTCTCTATCCCTCTCCCTTCTTCTCTGTAAAAAAATCAATAAATTTTTTTTAAAAAATGCAACTGCCTTATGACCCAGCAACTATACTTCTGGGAATATATCTGAAGGAACCCAAAACTCTAATTCAAAATAATGTATGTACCCCATCTGCATTTCAGTGTTATTTACAACTAGGGGCCCAGTGCATGAATTTGTGCATCTTGAAAGGACCTGTGGGCCACGAGGCTGTAGTGGCACAGGGGTGGTTTTGACCTACCCTCTATGCTTCCACCTGGCCCCTCCCACCGTGGCCCCTGGTCCTCTGTCTGCCAGATGCCCTGCTCTTGCCACTGCTGCCATTCCCATGTGCTGATGGTTCCAGTCCTGCTCACACCCACTGACGGCACAGAGAGACTAGGTCCGGCACCAGCAGTGGGTGCAAGTGGGGCTGCCATTGTCAGTGGGTGCAAGTGGTGGCTGCTGCCTCGATTACTCCTCATGAGTAAGGGGAGGTGGAGAAGCCCTCATAGGTGATCAGGGCCAGCAGCCAACGCTCACACTTTTTGATGGCACCAAGCAATCAGGACCAATACCAGGCACTGGCAGCTAGTGCAAGTGGCAGCTCTGGTGCCAGCAGTGAGTGTGAGTGGGGCTGGCATCATCAGCGGGTGCAAGCAGTAGCTGCTTCCCTGATTGTCCCTCAGGAGCATGGGGAGGTGGAGAAGCCCTGAGGGGCAATTGGGGCCCGCAGTGCCATTTGCACCCACTGATGGAGCCCAGTGGTGCGAGGTTGCCAGCGGCAAGTGTGAGCGGGTTCAGAACGGGCAGTAGGTGTGCCTGCTCCCTCTCATTTATGGGGAACCTTCAGGGAGTGTCCTACTGACAGTTTAGGCCTGCACCCTGCTTCCCTTAGGGAGCAGGCCTAAACCACAGTCTGGCCTCCCTTTGTGGGAGGTGACCAGACTAATAAGGGGAAGCCACCAGCCCCATCACTCCACTGCTGCAGCCACTGCCAGTCACCGCAGCCACCAAAGTGTTTTCATCAACATGGACTCCAGTCCCCTCACAATGAAAAAAGGACAACTTTCTTTAGGCATTTTCAAGATGTGTCTTTCATAGGATATGACATTTCTTTCTTTCTTTTTTTTATTTTCACCTGAGGATATGTTTCCATTGATTTTTAGAGAATGTGGAAGAGAAGGGAAAAACAGAGAGAAATTTCAAAGTGAGAGGAACAATTTGATTGGTTGCCTCCTGCATGAGCCCTGACCTGGGCCCTGGCCAGGGAGGAGTCTGCAACCTAGGAACATGCCCTTAGTCAGAATAGAACCCAGACTCTGCAGTCAGCAGTCTGAGGCATTATGCACTGAGCCAAACTGGCTAGCACAAGAGATGACATTTTTTAGCCC
The DNA here is from genome assembly GCA_004026665.1 of Murina feae. Classification (NCBI taxonomy): domain Eukaryota; kingdom Metazoa; phylum Chordata; class Mammalia; order Chiroptera; family Vespertilionidae; genus Murina; species Murina feae. The sequence goes on from PVJC01042858.1 coordinate 8,375, forward strand.
TCCAGCAGTGGACCTTCATTTTTTTTCCTCCAGAAGTGAGGTGGAAAAACCCTAGATCACCTTTTTGGATTCTTATTACCCAAGTTACTAAGAATATTAATAGTGGCATACAGGGAGATTAGCCAATGAGCAGTCAGAAAAGGTGTTTCCTTTGTAGTTCACTCCGATCACTGGCTCCACCCCTGCCCATCCAATCTCAGCTCCACTCCTACCCAGGCCTATAACCTCTGGCCAAGGCTGCAGGCCTGAGCAGGGGACCCCCAGGCCCTGTTTTGCCAGCTCCACCAGTGCTCAACCCCTGTGATCTCTGGCTTTGCCCCTGCCCAGGCCTTAGGCCTCTGGCCCAGGCCTTATGCCTGGGTAGGGCACCCTCATAACCCTCCAATCACCGGCTCTGCCCCTGTCCCCTCCAATCACCGGCTCCACCCTTGCCCATGCCTTAGGCCTCTGGCAAAGGCCTCTGGCCTGGGCAGGGGATGCCCAGACCCCTCCTGATTGCCCGTTCTGCCCCTTGGGCCCCCTGCCTCTCCCGCCAACTGCCTGGCTAACAGGCCTGACTACTTCAGTGGTGGGCCTGAGCCAGACTGGATGCCACCATCTTGTGGCTATGAGTGCCGCCATCTTGTGGCCATGGGGGTGGAGTGATGGAGTGATGGAGTGATGGAGTGATGCCTAATTTGCATATTACTCTTTTATTAGAGAGGTTAGAAAGTCATTAAGAGGTTATTATATATTAGATGTGATTTGTATTCTGACTTTAGGTAACATTATATATATACAGAAATGTCATATTTTAAAACTCTGATATCATTGAAAACACAAAATAGCCTAGATATTTTTTCTCCAAAACTCTTAGCTATGAAAAAGGAAATCTGTGAATAAATAGTAAATATTCAAGTAATATCGGTTTATTAGTTAACGCATTATATCTAGGTGACTTATGTGCGGATAGCATAAATTATTTAATAAGAATAAATATAAAGACTAATAGAATCTTTCCAATTACTTTTATAAAATTAATATTACAATAACATTAAAACATGACAAATTTTATAGAAGAAAAGTACAGTTCATTCTCACATATCAACAAAGTTTTTTTTAAAAGCTAATGAAATTAAGTTATATATTAAAATAGTAAAATAAGCATGAGAAAATATTTGGAATAAATACAATATTTAATATTCAGGAACAAATTATTATGATTTTGCAAATAGAAGTATCAAAGGAGTAAAATGATAGAATATCCTTAGAAATGTGAAATATGTAAGATCATAAACCTGACATTGCTAGAGCCAAAATTATAAGCAGTTTGTGAAGCTTATTTCATGTGTTTAATTTTTTTAACACAATTAAGAAAAGCATGGACATTTATGAACATTTACAGGTTCACATATAATTTAATTGAGTGGAACATCATGCAATCTGAGTGTCCTAAGACATCTCATTCAAGTCTTGGTCGAAGGTTAGTTAAGTACTTCTTTAAATTCCAAAGAAAACATTTAAAGAAAGAACTCCTATAAGACGCAGAGGTAACATTGAGGCCTAAATAACCTTCCATTGTGGCTGATTTTCCTTTTGTGATGTTAAAAAATGAAGATTGCCAAACAGATGGAGCTCTAACTCAGTTTCAAAAGTAACATAACACAGGAAAGAAAAAAAACACACTTCATTTTCAGATTAAATGTTACAGGAAAGTCATTTATAGCTGAAAACAAAAAACAAAGGAACAAAACACATGAAAGAAACGCTCATCATTCAGCTGTGTGTGTGTCTCTGCTTGTTTGCTGTTTGTTTTATTCTTCCCATTTAAAAAGTAGGAGTTTAGAAGTAGATAGCTGTCCAATCAGTTGGAATGTTTTATTTGAAAAGCCCACCAGACCTAGCAGACAGGAATGTAGACAAATTTGTCTGAAATGAGCGTTAACGCTGTTCGTTTGACACTAACTCGTACAGCTGTAATTAAAGGACACAGTTCATAATAAATAAATAAATGGAGCCAATTAAATCAAGGAGAGTCTCAGGATATCTGTTCCAGCCGTTAATTCTTGATTGAGAAAACAGCATTAATAAACCTCCAATTTCCTTTTTAAAAAGTAGAACTGTAGCATGGCTTTCTTACTAGAACCAGTATTCTTAAGAACATTTTTATAGAAAAGTCATCCTCCCACTCAAGAGAGCAGAACTAGAATGTTTTGTTATCTCAAAGGTGTTATTTCCTGCAGGTGTCGCTCTTCAAATGAGCTTTGGGCAGTGAAAGTTACAAGGCCAAAGATGCTTTGGTCCAATGACTACAGGATTTTCTTACTAAAGCCTCCCCATTCATCTTTCCCCTCTTACCACTGGAAAAAACAACATGTTTTTAAAGTCAAGAATTAGAAAGGAACAAACATAAAATATTTTATCTACTCTAATAAAAGAGAAATATGAAAATTAACCATCTCTCCGGGACACCTAAGCCACACCCACCAGCCAATCAGAGTGGATCTATGCAACTTAACTCAGCCAAGATGGCGGCTGGCAGCCATGGAGATAGAGTAAAGAGAAGGCTTCCGTTGCAACTGCCTGCCTAGGCTGGCTGAGCCTCTGCTCACGATAACAATATTTCAATTATAGAAGCCATGGAGCTAAAACAAAAAGGAGGCTTCCTTATCTGCTTAGGCCTTGGCTCAAAGCAACAGTGTTCCAATTATAGAAGATAAATAAACCCCAGAAACCTGATTCCAGCCAGCCTTGCTGGAACCTTGGGTCAATGGGAGCTGTGGGCAACCTGAAAGCCTGAAAACGGCCCTCAGTCCATCACCCAGGCTTGCCACACCCCAATGGGGTGAGGGTCTACACTGGGGAGCTTGGCCAGCCTGCAAACAGCCATCAGCCCCTCATCCAGGCTGGCCAGGCACGCCAGCAGGTGGACATTTCCTGAGGGGTCCTAGACTGCAAGAGGGCACAGGCCAGGCTGAGGGACACCTTGAGTGCACAAATTTTTGTGCACTGGGCCCTTAGTCTATTTCATAAGAGAAGAGTATTTGAATACAGTCATGTACCCAGTAAAGATGTTTCAGTCAACCATGGACTATATGACTGTCCAACAAGATGATAATGGGGCTGAATTTCCTGTAAGAAATGGAAGGATAAGTATGTAGTTTAGGAGGAATTTTTTCTTTTCTCTAATGGGAGCAGCATCTTTGGGGATTGGAGATAGTCTCTCTCACTCATAGCACTAGTTTTGAATGAGCAGATTATATCCTAATCAGTCAGTCACTGACCTATTTCAGCACAGGGAAGACTGTTCCCCAGCACTACATATTCTGAGGGCTCTGTGGCCCTCTAAGATCTAGCTTGGTGGTCAGAATATATTGCTGTAAATTCTTTTCTTAGGGCCCAAGACCCTGTACAAGAACACAGGTCTGCAGGAGTTACCTTAACAAGTATTAGGTGCCACTGCCACTTAAGTAAAAGCTCTCTGTGGTCATATAGAGCCAGACTTGTATTTTGGAAATATTTTCTGGTTGTAATGATATAAGGCTTTTATTTCTTCTATCAATTTAGTGCCAGAGCCCTTTGTACCAGATAGGGCCAATGGAAGTAAAACAAATTCTCTAAGTATTGACTCCTCAGTTCTCCATGTAAGATAGCCTAATGTTGTTTTGTTGTTGTTGTTGTTGTTTTTTATGAATACCAGAAAGTTTCTTAATCTGACCACTGCTCTAATGTGCAATAGCAAAACCACATTGCTGTGACAATCTCATACTTTCCTCCATGTCTCCATCTTGATTTCTTATTCCTAGTTCACCTTTCACCATCTCCTGGCAGCCACTAGTGTGGTGATTTATGTCTTAGCCAGCAACTTTCTCCTTGAAATTTCCAATCAATCCAGTCCACATCCCTCTTAATGGAATGGCATTGACAGCTTTGATGCTCTATTTTTGACCCTGAAGTCAAGGGAGTGCTAGTGGGACAATTGTTTACAAAGCATTTATGAAATCTATAATAGTGTACTGTCCTAGGCCTTCACATTCACTCACCACTCACTCACTGACTTGCAATTCTTTGCTAAGCAAATTGTCTTGCAAGTTCCATTCATGGAAAGTGCCCTAAACAGGTGTTTCATTTTACATATTTTAATAAATACGCTGTATTGTCTTGGGGCCACTGTCTCTGTCCCTGTCCCGATCAGAGGACAGTGGTCCCACCTGGCCCCAGCTTTTTCTTCCATCTCTGTGTCTGTCTCTTTCTTTCATTTTCTCAATCCCCAGCTATCCCTACTAAGGAACCGGATTGCTCTCTAGCCACACTGGATGCAGAGAAGAGAGACATTTATAGGGAAGCAGTTAGGCATTGATCAGGCTGGCAGGGGAGTGGTTAGGGTGTGATCAGGCAGGCAGGCAGGCAGGCAGGGGAGCAGTTGGGAGCCAGCAGTCCTGGATTGTGAGAGGGATGTCCCAGATTGGAGAGGGTGCAGCCTGGGCTAAGGGACACCCTCCCCCCGTCCCCCCCATGCATGTATTTCATGCACCAGGCCTCTAGTATTAAAATATTTATTTAGAATTAACAGATGTTAATTATTGTCATTAACTTTTATTGACCCATTTTTACTATGAATAATATTTAATTTCTTAAAAATATAGTTTTGATTGAAATGTAGATTTTAAAATAAAATATAGAAAAAAATAGGGAATCTAAAATAGGAACATGAGATTAAAGAAATTTTTAGCTTGATTCCTGACTTAATATAAATGTGTCTTACTGACTTAAAAGTCTCTTAACTATGTAAATGTATAGCATAAAACATTGCTTTTTTTTAATGAAAAATTTAGTAATCATGCCAATTGTTTTAAGATGGATATTCATTTTTATTGCATAATTTGAATGCAAACTACTGAATTACAGAAATAACACATGAACTCTTTGGCTTATAGGATTTGGGGAAAGCTAAAGGGTGACAATGAACATAACACTTCCAGAAGAGATCACTGCACAGGCTTTATTCTCTCATATTATGGAATTTTTTTTTTATTCAAATTCTGCTTGTATTCAACTGGCAGAAAAACAAGTCCTGGAAAATAAGATATTAGAAAGCTGTGAGAAAATGACTGATATGATTGAACACTGTAGATTAGGTGAAAACAGAGTGGGATAATTTACAGTGTATATTGAAAACAGCAAGAATTCACAGAAATAATATACAACTATTAAAATAAAAAATATATCGGTTTATTATTCCTATTTCTTGGCATAATTTTGTTGGTGTTGGTTTTCACATAAGTATGACTTTAAATAGTTCTGTCTTTCTAACAGAATTATAAACTTATGAAAAAGTTGGAAATGCTGTTTAAATATTTTTAAAAAAATGTTTTAGTCCATCATTCTCAGATACTTTAATATCTTCTATAAGCAATGGACTTCTCCTAATAATCACAATAAAATTATCAAAACCAGAAACTTAACCTAGATATGTGACTATCCTCTGATTATCAGATTTTATTCAGATCTTGCCAAATTATCTCAATAATATCCTTTACAGCAAAGGTTTCCATCCTATATAAATAAAAGCCTAATATGCTAAATGTCTGGTCATCTGGTCATCCGTTCAACCAATCAAAGCGTAATATGCTAATGATATGCTAAAGCCATTCAACCACTCGCTATGATATGCACTGACCACTGGGGGGCAGATGCTCAATGCAGGAGCTGCCCCCTGGTGGTCATTATGCTCCTGCAGGGGGAGCACCGCTCAGCCAATAGCCAGGCTCATGGTTGGTGAGCACAGTGGCAGTGTGAGGGCCTCTTCTGCCTCCCTGGCAGCGCTAAGAATGTTCAACTGCTGGCTTAGGCCCATGTGGAGCAGGCCTAAGCCTTCAGTCAGACATCTTTCAAGAGCTCCCAGACTGTGAGAGGGTGCAGGCAAGGCTGTGGGACCCCCTGAGTGAACAATTTCATGCACCTGGCCTCTAGTTTAGAATAATATGTTATGCTTACTTTTCACGTCTTTGTCTCAGTCTGGAATAACTCCTTCCATTTCATGAGGCTGATATTTGTAATTATGGTTGATTTTTTCAAGTTTGCTTTGTCTGATGTTGCTTTATGACAAGATTCAGGCTGCTTCTTTGGCAGGAAATCAGAGAAGTGATGCTATATTTTTCTCATTGCATTTCATTCACTTGTCTCATTAGTGATAGTGTTTAATAATTTGTTTAAGGTGGTGTCACCCAGTCTTGTCTACTATCAGATAAGTCCTTTCTCCCTTGTGATTATAGGTGTTTTATAAGAAGACTAGAGGCCCAGTGCACGAAATTCGTACACAGAGTGGGGGTGGTGGGTGGTGGTGGTATCCCATAGACCAACCTGCACCCTTTCCAATCAGGGACCCTTTGAGGGA
>PVJC01042859.1:0-14728 GCA_004026665.1 Murina feae
AAAAAAAAATAGACACCAGTGTTCCTGAATGCCCCTCACTATAGAGGCTACACGTCAAAACAGTTTATGTTCATGGCCCATCTTTTCCCACAGATGTAAGCTCCAGGAGCACAGAAATTTTAAATTATGTTTCCCTGGCATATCCATCATGTCTAGAACGGCGAGTGTAGATTGGATGAATGAATTGTTTCTCCAGTATAACATGTAGGATCATGTAACTTGAATGTCTATCATTTTGGTAACGCCAAACATGAGAGAAAGCCAAGAAACGTCCTTGATTTGTAGGTTTGGAAAAGCCCTCCACTGGTCATGTGTGTGAGTTCTAAATGACCCAAAATATTTAAGCCTTATAAGAAAGAAAATTTGAAGAAAAATGTAAAAAAAAAAAAAAAGAAACACACAATGATTTTTATGGGACTTATAGTTACAACAGTCTGTTTTAAGCGGGTGACAATTTAACTTCATTTGCATGCAAAAAAACTCGATATTTTATTATGTTATTAGTGTCACAATTTACATTGAATCATTTTGTGTATCCATTAATATAATTTAGTTATAGTTATCCTTGATACTTTTCCTTTAACTTTTATATTAGAATTAAATATTTACATTAGAATTTAATTATCCACTGCCATTACACCAGCACAGTACTCCACAGTTGTCTATTTATTTACTTTACCCATTAGATTTCACAGTCTTATGCTGTTTCTGGGTTACTGAAGGTCCACCCCCACCACAGGACATTGCAACCAATAACAGCATCGCTACCTCCTTCCCACAGAAGGAGATAGAAAAGCAGCAGAATGATGCGTTTGATAATGAAGAGCACAGATATAGTTCCTGGCTCTGAACAGGAAGAGACGGCGTTCCTGGATGCTATGAAAAATCTGCATATGCAGCGATCACATGATTACAAATATGTAACAACCTCTTTTTGTTTGTTTCATTAATCCTCACCTGAGGATATTTTTCCATTGCTTTTTAGAGACAGTGGAAGAGAGAGGGGGAGAGACCAAGAGAAATGCAGATGTGAGAAAGATACCTTGATTGGTTGCCTCCTGCAGGCACTCTGATCAGGACTAGGGAACCTGCAAACAAGATGTGTGCCCTTGACCAGAATCGAACCTGGGACCGTTCAGTCCATGGGCTGACACTCTATCCATTGAGCCTAACTGGCTAGGGCTGTAACAACCTCTTCTTTACCAATGATCCTAAATCTTCATCAATTCAACCCCATACAGGCCTTCAATTGATTGGATGAGACCCACCTACATTCTGGAGAGCATCTACTTTACTCAACATCCACTGATTTAACTGCATTAAATGTAACTGTATTTAAATTTCACTGAAAAACACCCTTAATAATGTTTGACAAATATCTTAGCACTCCATGGCCCAGCTAAGTTGACACATCAATTAATCAACTCACTTCCCCAAAGCTGTTTTCTTAGTTTCAGGTAAATGTCTTTGAACAATACCTCTCAGTGTTCAGGCCGGAGGAGCTATGGCTGAAATACACTGCCTCTACTATTTCTTTTGGAAGGTAGTCATAGCCTCATATCTAATCAGAGTCAGAATACCTGCCCCTCCTCACTCTTGTATCTTTTCATGCACATTATATGTTATGAACAACTCCATCCCAATATGCCTTTCTCTCCCACCTCCATTTAACTAATAGGCGGGGCTAAAACTCAATCCTTCCTGTGAAATAATTACCCTGCCTCAGACTGGTCTTTGTTTCTCGTGTGAGTGTTCCTCCTGGTTCTTTTCTCTCGATGCCTCTTAAACAAGAGTTCTGGCCTTCTGCAGCCTTGTAATCTACGTTATTCATTCCTAATTGAAGTCATGCTTAACCCAGTTTGTGAGATTTTAATTAATCCTTCAAGCCTTCCTTCAAGCAAATGCTCCTACTTGAAGTCTTACTTCACTTATGTTTGTAAAAGTTTAATTAGTTCTCAAGGCTGCTGCCTTTGAATTTTCCCTTTGACGCCACCACTCCTGCTACCATTTTTTTGTACATTCTCTGATGCCCTCTATGGTAAGATGTGAAGTGGATTAATAACAAATTTTATTTTGTTATTAATAAATAACAAAATAATTCCATGTGTACGGGAATAAATGTACACGTTTCCTTTTATAAAATTAACTTACAAAACAATGTGTTTACTTATATAATTACACAGCGCCTCTTTTTTTCAATATCACAATCAAAATTTGGACCAAAAAAATCATGTCCTTAGCCAGACTCCAAAGAGTCTTAGTCTCTTCTAGCCACTGGCAGTGAGCATAACATCCCAGGAACAAGCTCCTCATTCATAACCTGCACTTACTCATGTCCATTGGAAACGTCCTTCCTCTGGTGTCTTTCTGTACATATCCTATTCATGTCTGATTTTGACATGCATGCAACATAACTTTGGAAACTTTAGTCCTTTCCCTATGCTCTAAAAAATGTTTCATCAGTAACATCAACAGTTCCTTGAAGGCTTGTTAGAAATTCACCAATATTATTGTGTGGAGGATGATACTTAGAAGTAGAATGTTTCAAATTTGTTCTCTAGTCACTTATTTCATCAAATGTCTTGAGTCACTGTGTTCAATTATGGTTTCTTTAAATCGGTCATTTAATCTAGGTGTCTACATTTATTGGTGCAAATTCATATGAGTATTATCTTATAGTCATATTGCTGAACAAGCATTTCACTTTATTATTCAAGTTTATTTTAATTTTTTTGCTTACAATATTGTTTTCTTCTTCCCTTTTATGAGCCCTTTTCTTCTTTTCTCTTTCATGTTCTCTCTTTGTCTTGTTTAAATGAATGCTTAGCTTACTTATTTTAATTATTTTGTTTGCTCAGATGGTAGGAGAAACTTACAATCCTTCTCTCTCTCTCTCTCTCTCTCTCTCTCTCTCTCTCTCCCACACACACACACACACACACACACACACACACACACACTTTATCCATCAGAATAATAGGACTTCTGAATCTAAAGATTAAATCAAGATTGATGAACATTCAAGGAAATATAAAGAACAGATATTAAAGAGCTAATGAATTTCATTATTATTCCAGTTGGCCTCTATTTGAGCAGATAAGAAATCAGACACCATCATACCATAATGAGGTTCCACCGATTCTTAAGATCTGAGTGGGTTTCACCTAATAAACAAAACACTATTTCTTCAGTATGGGTTTAGATGGTATGTTTCCTAACAAAATACCTTGCACGTTAATTAGAGCTCATCCTCATCTCTGTCCAACTCCAAAGTTGGTACAATTGGGGTGACAAGCATTACTGCTCACCCCCCAAAAACTGGAGCACTCCTCTAGATAACTATCCTCCTCCATAGGGAGGGATGGAGGAGGGCGTGGCACTTCATGAAAAGGAGTGAAGTTACCCTTCAGGAGAAACGTGGAGCTTGGTAGCGAAATAAGTCAGACAGGGAAAGACAAAAAAACAAAAACTGAACTCATAGAAACAGAGTAGAATGGTGGTTGCCAGGGGGTGGGGTGGAGGAAATACGGAGAGGTTGGTCAAAGGGTACAAACTTCCAGTTATGAGTTAAGTTCTGATGCTCTAATGTACAGCATGGTGACTATAGATAATAGTACTGTATTGAATACTTAAAGGCTGCTAAGAGAATAGATCTCACACAGACAAAAAGGCAATCAGATAAGGCGATGGATGTGTTACCTGACCATATTGTGGTAACCACTTTCCATATATACTTGCATCCAATCATCATCTTATACACCTGAAACTTGTATAATGTTGTATGTCAATTATATCTCAATAAAACTGGGGGGGTGTTTAAAAAGGTAGCCATAAATAAGAGAGTGCCTGGGGTTTCACCTTCAGGAGCTGGGCGAGGAGTGGAGTCTACTGAAAGGGAACAACCCCCCAGTTTCAATGTGCTTCTCTACAGAGGTTCAAGGAAAATAACCCTGCTTATCTTTTATCTGCAGATAATATTTCCAGAAATTGATGTGTGTGTCAACATTGGCTCCTTGGGGCTTAATAAAAGTTTCTTAAAAGCAATGATATTGAGGCAGAACCTTGAAAAACTAGTAAGTTTTATCAATGCTGGTGAGAGAGAGGAGATCTAGGAAGATAAAAAGTTAAGAACAAAGATGCAGAACTCAAATTTAACTGAGAAAAAGACATGGAGGCAGTAAATGCAGAGAAAATATATCAGCTTTATTTTTGAGAAAGGCTATACTGACAGAAGTGATGGAGATGTGAAGACCTGTAATACTTTCTGATACTCTCGTAAGGTAGGCAACTCCTGATGCTGGCAAACAACTGGTCTATTCCTGGTGACCGTGGCCTTGTGTTATACCCTCTGCTGGATTGTGGCCTGGACACCATGACTGGCCTCTAGTGATTAGAGCACAGCAAGAAGCATAAGATGTCACTTCTGAGACTGAGTGATAGAGAAGCTGAGTTGCTTCTATTTTTTTATATTTTTTAATGATTTCAGGAAGGAAAGGAGAGGGAGAGAGAGCTAGAAATATCTCTGGGAAACAAGTCTACTACCCGTGCATGTGGCCTGACCAGGAATTGAACTGCATCCTCCTGGTTCATATGTCAGTGCTCAACCACTGAGCCACACCAATGGGGCTGGAGTTGCTTCTTGTTTATTCTTCTTTCTTTCTCATACCAGCTTGCTTGCTCTGAGGAAATGAGCTTCCTTGTTGAGAGCTGTCTGGTGGAGGGACCCTAAAGAAAGGGCTGATAGCCAGCAATGTCATGAGCAAACTGAGAAGCCAGTCCTCCCCCAGGCAGCGTTGAGATGATGGCAGCCCTGGCCAATGCTTTCATTTCATCCCCTGAGAGACCACGAAACAGGATAAGCCAGTGGTTCTCAACCTTCTGGTCCTTTAAATACAGTTCCTCATGTTGAGACCCAACCATAAAATTATTTTCATTGCTACTTCATAACTGTAATGTTGCTATTGCTATGAATCTTAATATAAATATCTGATATGCAGGATGGTCTTAGGCAATCCCTGTGAAAGGGTCGTTCAACCGCCAAAGGGGTCACAACCCACAGGTTGAGAACTGCTGGATAAGCCAAAACTATATCACTGATCCACAAAACTATGAGACAGCAAATGTTGTTAAGTCACCAAGCACTGGGGTAATTTGTCAGGCAGAAATAGATAACAAACTCCTAGAGACCAGAGTCTCACCCAGGAGAGAATTTCTATTACCAAGGAGAGACTGAGTCTGTAGGAAAAAACAACAAATAATAATAATAATAAAAGTAGACAATAAGCCACATATCCCTGCTTCTATTTCCCAAATTCACTGATTAGATTATTATGTGCTCTTTCCCCAGAAGTGTTATTCAAAGAGCAGAGCTGTCCAAACATGACCCTGTGCTGCTTCAAAAACAAGATAGTGAGATGGAATCTGGGCTCTCTCCTTTCTCCCAGCTAAAAGGGGACCCTTCCAGCTTAAATTACTTTGGGACTGGGACCATCTTGTCATGGTCTAGGAGACCGCATCATCCCACAGACCTCAGCTCCAGGTGCAGGGCAGCTAGCTTTGCCAGACAATGTTGTAAGCAGCAGACCCTACTGCACAGCGCCAAGGACCCTGTGCGTCTGTCCACGGACAAGGCATTTTCTCACATTCATCCTCTAAGACAAGGCACTCAAGGGGTTGCGGGTGTGGGGCAAGGTCCCTAGACTGGAGAAGAACCCTTTCTGGGTTTAGTTGATGCTCAGGCTGGGAGACTGGAGCTGCATGCATCTGTCGCATTGTTTCTAGCTTATGAGATGTTTTTTCCCCCTAATGTAGTCTAATCCATAATTCATGCTGTGTTGACTCAGGGAATCTATTCCAACCACTGGCACACACACACACCCTCACCCTGAACATGACCAAGAGAAGTGACTGAGAGACAGAAGGTACGTCGGGAGAGTTTCTTCTGCATTTTTCCATTCATGGACATGCGTGGACATGCGACAAGAGAGAGTATGTATCCCTTCCCCACTACCTACACAAGTGTGTGCACACACACACACAATAAAAGGTAGAAAAGTATGAAAAGATAGGACATGTTTGGGAAATGCACATGAGTAAACATGACAAGACTAAAAGGTAAGTTCAAGGAAATCGTGTGGTGGAGTGCCAGGATGCCACAACAGCAAGGCCTCCCTGGTAAAACCCCCCACTGCCCCGCCCAGCAGGAGTGGTGCCAGTTGGAGTTGTGAAGTGCAGAGGCCCTAGCAGAGCCCTAAAAATAGTCACTCTTATCTCCCTTTTTCCCTTTCTTATTTTAGGGATGGCAGTTTTCTTGTTGTTGTTTTGTGTGTTTTTCTAAAATATGTTTCATTGATTTTAGAGAGAGAGGAAGGGAGAGGGATAAAGAGATAGAAACATCTATGAGACACATTGATCAGCTACCTCCTGCACGCCCCCTACTGGAGATTGAGCCTGCAACTCCGGCATGTGCCCTGACCAGGAATTAACCATGACCTCTTGGTTCATAGGTTGATGCTCAGCCACTGAGCCAAGACAGGTGGGCAAGGGATGACAGTTTTATAGGCACAACCCAAAAAAAGGTCTAAGTTCAAGACCTGCAACAAAGGCACTAAATAGCTTCTTACCTTTTATTTGTGGGGCTGCTCAAAGTAAGTAGCAGGATGATTCACTGGAGCCTCTGAACTTTGTCTGACAAGTACTCTATTCTGGGGTCGGACTGAAGCTACTTATATATCTTGAGTCACTTTCTGCAGTGACTCAGTTTCAAGGAAAGATTGGTGCAGTGAGAGCGTCTTGCAGAAGTACTAAGTCGCCCTTGCAAATGATTGTGGCTCTGGAGCTTACCAGCCCGGGAGTTATCCACGTGGCTCTCCAGTATTGCCTTCATAAACAGGCGCGTCTCATTGGCTGCTAGTCATTGCTGCCAAAGTTAGAGAAGGCTTGGGGCCAAGGGAATACCTAGCTTTTATTTAAGGAGCTTAAAATTTGAAAAATGTACAAAATGGCAAGCTACTCCCTGTCTCCGACTTTTCTTATGGTGATGGACTCCAATGTGCACTGAATCCTACATAAAAATAGAGCTGATATGCTAATTAGACTGAAGGCAGCACGACTGTCTGGACAACCTTCCAGATGACCATTCAGACAACCTTCTAGACAAAGCCAGGGCTATGAGAGCCGAGGCAGCCAGGGCTACAAGGGCTGAGCCCCTGAGGGGTGGCCCTATGCTGCAGACTGGCATCTCTCTGCGGGAGGCAACCGGCCAGTCAGGAAGGCAACACTCCCATTGTGCCTCTGCTACAGCCACTGGTGGCTGTGGCTGCCTGAGCCTCGGGCTGGCCCTGGCAGCAGTAGCTGCCTTCCATGGCTTGTCTGAGCCTCACGCAGCCGCTGTGGCTTTGTCCAGAAGGATGTGCAGAAGGATGTCTGGAAGACATCCACTCTAATTAGCATATTACCCTTTTATTAGTATAGATTTTATTTTTAAAATATATATTTTATTATTACTGACAATATTACAGATGTCCCCCAATTTCCCACTTTACATGCCACTCTACCAGCCCATTCCCCACCCCAGGCCTTCACTATACTGCTGTTTGTGTCCATAGACTATGTATATATGTATATAAGTTATTGGGTTAATGATTATTATTTATTTTCTTATTTAAAAATATTTATTATTGAAAGTATTACATGTATCTCCTTTCCCCCCATTGACCTCTCCCAACCTGCACTCACCCCCACCCCAGGCCGTCACCACCCTGTTTTCTATGCCCATGGTTATGTATATATGCATACAAGTTCATTGGTTGACCTTTTCCCACACACCCAAGCTCCCTGGCTTTCCCTCTGGGGATTGATAGTCTGCCTAAACCAGCAGTCGGACATCTGTCTCACTGGCTCCTAACTGTTCACCTGCCTCATCACCCCTAACTGCCTTCCCTGCCAGCCTGGTCACCCCTAACAACCTCTGCCTGCCAGCCTGATCACCCCTAACTGCCCCCACCCCCGCCAGCCTGCTCACCCCCAACAGTCCTCTCTGCTGGTCTGATCACCCCTTACTGCCCCCTCTGCTGGCCTGGTTGCCCCATGCAGCCTGCTATTCAGTTGTTTGGTTGTCCCTCACTAACCCCTCTGCCGGCCCTATTGCCCCACACAGCCTGCTGTTTGGTCGTTACTGTTTCTAGGACAGTGTCCTAGACAATTTGCACATTTCTCTATTATTAGTATAGATTTGGCTAATAGAGAAGAGGAAAACAGTCTTTAATATCCCTTTATTCTTTTTTTTATCTTGGAACAGTAAGGATGGAACAGAATTGTCCCCTGAAAATTGCTGTTGCAGAACGATCCACTGCTCCAAAATTACTCCCAAAAAACCTCTGAAAACCTAATGCATTTATTGCATAAAGTCTAAACAATCCGACAATCTATAGCACTACTATCCAGTAGAACTTTCTGTATTGAGGGAAATATTCTATATATTTGGTATTCACTATATGGCTAATAAGCACTTGAAATAAATTTTAAAATTGTATTTAACTATAGTTCATTTAAGTCTAAATACCCAGTTCTATTGGACATATTGGATAATGATAGTTCTACAGTTTTAGCATCACCTGTCTTGCCTCCTTACAGAAACTTTAGAATTATTCAAGCCACACTAAGTATGTCTCAGGCCAATTCTTCACCATTATGCTGGGGTATGAACCCAATTATGATGTCAGATCATATGGGTTCATTTCACTTTGAATTCCCATTTGAAAAGTATCTACCTTACATACACATACACACCCTTCCATGTTACTTCCATAAATGCTTATATAAAAACACACAGTCTTAGTGTTTAACGTTAACCAAAAAATATTCATAAATTCCAAAGGATGTCTTGTGATATCCAGGAAGCTAGGGCTTTGACTCCTGTTTATTTTAACCAAAGCTATTAGTCAGGACAAACTTCTATTCAGTAACTTTATCTTCTAAAATAGCTCTAAGACTTTCCATAGCAAATCATACAGAAAATTGAGTTTGTGTCGAAAGCTCCAGAAGAAAAATGTAAGAAACAAAGCTTTGGAAATAGATCTATTATGGCTCATCATGAATGAAGCTGTGGAGAAACATGGCTAAGGGAACCAGTCCACTCCTAAGGATCATCAAACCCTGCACCCCTGTCCCAGTGCTACCACTTAGTAGGTGAGTGAGTTAATGAACCTCTTGGAGCCTGAGATTCCTTGTCTGTAAAAGAAGATAATCATTCTGGATTCTTAAAATCATTGTGAAAATTAAATAAGAATACATATGCAAATAGCTTAGTAGGTAGTAGACTTTAAATGTCTTAATCCCTTGCCTTTTGAAATTTAATTGAAGCTCTGTGTGTTCCAGAAATACTCCATTAATCAGACACTTCTGTGAAATAAGAGTTCAGTGTGACTTTGTAAGTAGGCTCTATAAAAGCAGGGTATCTCCAAGCCCCAGGCAGATGGTCACATTCTGAGGAAGGAAAAAAAAAAAAAAGCTTCTTTTTCAGAAAATCCTCTTTGATTGGTACCTTCATTATGATTCGGCAAAATGCCACTTACGACAGATGGATATGAATATAGGCAACCAAACAGGCTGCGCTTGTATCCCCATCTTGGCATATGGCACCAGATTCTCTCAGCAGGCTGTGAGGCAGCTGCTGTGAACTTTCCCCACCTGCAGATATAAGCTCCGAAAGAGTGTCCAAGCTTAAAGAACCAGCCAATTGGGCATTCTCCTGGGTTAGAGGCCACATCTCTTGCCTTTTGAGCACTAGGAATCCCTTTACAAATCTTTCTTTAAACTCCCTGGGAATAAAGGAGCTATTGAACCATTCAACTACATCTATCTTTTCATTAACATTGAGGAGAAAGCAAGTCTTGGTAGAAAAACATGGGTAGCGATGGATTTAGACCTCATCTCAACAAACTACTGGCCACTAAATAAAATCATTAAACATATTTTATCTGAAGGTAAAGCCTCTTCAAGTGGAAATAAACAGTACTTGGATGTAGTTTGATGATGATTAATAATGATGCAAAAAAAAAGAGTTTTACTAGGAGGTATCAGTACTTGTTATGGAAGCAATAATAGTATTAATGAACATTTACTATTAGTTATGAGATGTGGTTCTACATGCTTGATAGGATTAGCCATTTAATTATTCTAGACACCACATAAACATTATATATATATAATAGATAGGGAATAAATATTTATCTATATAAATAGAGAAATAAATTGAAATAGATGCAGAATGAGTTTAAAGAACTTGCCCATGTTTACAAAGCTAGAAAGGTGGCAATTGAAACCCAGGTGGTCTGGCTCCAGAACCTGCATAGTTAAGCATTTCTGTAGATGTTAAGGGAATGGTAACTATTTTATTTTTATTATTTTTAAGTAATTTTTTACTGATTTTAGAGAGGAGGGAGGACAGAGATAGAGACATCAATGATAAGAGAAAATCACTGATTGGCTGCCTCCTGCATGTCCCCTCCTGGGGACCAGTCCTACAATCCAGGCATGTGCCCTTACTGGGAATAAACCAATAACTTCTTGGTTCATGGTACAACACTCAACCACTGAGCAACACTGGCCAGGCGAGAATGATAACTGTATGTTGGTGGGGGGGGGTGGGGGGGGGAAGATTTATAGGAAGTGGAGTATGTTAATGAAATTTCCATAGGTGAAAAGCAAATGACAGCTATAGGGTCTGTGAATAATCTATAACTAGCACTCTTGCTTAGGTCACAATATTTACAAAGAAAAGGATAACTCAAAACCACTCCTTTTTATGAGAACCCAGAAATAGTGCTACAAAAGTCAAAATCATTATAGGCACATTACAAAAAAGAGGTATATTTTAAGCAATTGAGCAAACCCTGAAAGAATTTGTTTTTGTATTTTAACTAGGGGCCCAGTGCACAAAAATTTGTGCACTTGGGAGGTCCCTCAGCCCAGCCTGTGCCCTCTCACAGTCTGGGACCCCTCAGGGGATGTCCACCTGCTGGCTTGCCTGGCCAGCCTGGGTGAGGGGCTGATGGCTGTTTGCAGGCTGGCCAAGCCCCCCAGTGTGGACCCTCACCCCATTGGGGTGTGGCCAGTCTGGGTGACGGGCTGAGGGCTGTTTTCAGGCTGCTCACAGTCCCTTCAGAGTTCAAGTCCCTACTGGTCCCTACTGGGATACCTGGCCAGCCTGCATGCAGGGCTGAGGGCCGTTTTCAGGCTTTTAGGCTGCCCACAGCTCCCATTGACCCAACGGTCCAGCAAGGCTGGCTGGAATCAGGTTTCTAGGGTTTATTTATCTTCTTACTTGATACACTGTTGCTTTAAGCTGAGGCCTAGGCAGGTAACGAAGCCTCCAGTTTGCTTCAGCTCTGTGGCTTCTATAATTGCAACTATGTTGCCTTGAGCAGAGAGAGGCCCAGCAGGCCTAGGCAGACAGTTTACTCCTGGTACAACAGAAGCCTCTTGTTTGATCTAGTTCTGTGGTTGGCCTCCATCTTGGCTGGGTTAATTTGCATACAGCCTCTCTGACTGGCTGGTGGGCATGGCTTAGGTGTCCCAGAGAAACTGTCAATTTCAATATTACTCTTTTATTAGAGTATTTTGCTAACAGAATAAATTTAGTTAATGGGTTTTATATTAGTTAAATTCACATTTGATATTAATCCTAGTCTGTATTTATATGTGCTTTCACATACAGCACATTAAACACAGCCTGAACTGATAAAATTAATTTTATTGAATCTGGATATTTACCCCTTAACAGATGCATCATTGTTAAATATGTTCTCCCATTCAGTGGGTGGTCTATTTTGCTGATGGTTTCCATTGCTGTGTAAAAAGCTTTTAGTTTGACGTAATCCCATTGGTTTACTTATTTTTTTGTTCCCCTCACTTAAAGAGATGTATCAGAAAAAATATTGCTATAAGAATTTACCGCCTGTGTTTTCAAGGGAGCAAAGAGAAACATGGTAAAGACTCAAACACGTTTAATGCTCATGGGAATGAGTTAACAGAGCAGGGGTAATTCCAAAGCTAAGTCTCTGAGTGGTCAAATGATACAGGAATCAGTTTGCAAGTGTACGAGCAGGGAACAGTTTGCCTATTTGGGGAAAAATACAAAAACAGGAATGGGAAAAAAACCAAAGTGCATATAAATGACATACAGCTTGAGTCAAATACAAGTAAGTTCAAGGAAATGATGAACCTGGGAATGGGAGAGGAAAAATCAAGAGCAGGGAGTCTAGTTGACCAGTAAGCAGAGTCCAGTGGGGCTGAAGTCCGCACAGCTTATTTTTTATAGAACTATCTCATAGAGCAAATTCAGCAATTCACTACATACCTGTCTTGAGTGAGGGAATGTTATAGAAACTCCACAATGACTTTGAACGAAAGGTATAAATTTCCCCCATTACTTCCGAAATGCTTGGGAAGAGATTGGTTTAGGTGAGCAGCACAGATTGAACTACATTCTAATTCCATTCCCTTCTGTATGTTCCAATTAGGAGAAAGGAAAAGCTGACACAAGAGTTCTGGACGTTTGATTTCAACAAAAATCTCCCCTTTTTGTTCTCAGAGAATATTTTATTAAGAACTCTGATTTGGGGTCTAACACAATAAATAGTCTACATTCAGTCTTTTCTAATGTTTTAATACATTTCTTATAAAAACTCTTTCCTGTCTAGAAATTGATTCCTTCATTTGGGGGGAATTTTATTGCTTAGCTCACTACAATAAGTAGTTTTAGTAAGAAGTGCAACCCTTTTCTGAGGCCACAAGCATTGGTAGTATTAGGAGACAGAAAGAAAAGAGTGGTGACAGCATATGATTAAAGCAGATTTTCTTGGGAGTTTTCAAATTAGAATAAATTTTAAAATATTTTTCTATAGCAACAGAGTTGGGAAATGTGAGCCTGGAAATGGACAGGATCATTGAGAAAACTGAAATAGAGAATGAGGCTGATGAGGAGGCAGAAAGAGATGAAGAATGAAGATGGAGTCTTGACAGCATTCAGTCCATGGTTCACAGAACTCCACTTTCCATTAACTTTGTTTATATAAAACAGTAGATCTCAAGTTTTCCCTAAGTCCATAATAGTCTCATCTTCATTTTAGCAATAAAAAGTCCTGGCTAATATAAACATGGCTATCTGCAAAAAAAAAAAAAAAAAAAGTGTAATACTGCAAATGACAGATACATCCATCCACTGGGCAATCTATAATAGACAAAATAAAGTCATTATTAAGATCAACATCCATCAATTCAAGGTCTCAGATACTGGGTTCATGACAGCTGATGCTTCAGAGATTTGGGAGAATAATGTCACGTGTTAGAGTCTGTTGGCTCTTTCTTACGTCCCTCAGCATGAGGAAGATAAGCTAGCACTTCTGAGTGCAGACAAAGAAGGGCAGGAAAAGCATCTTGCTCACTTTTTAGACAATAGCCAATGATCCCAGTCCAACTAACATCAGAGAATCATGTGCCTATTCAATTGCATGAGCCAAATTCTCCACCACATTCTAAATGAATGTGCTGCTCAGAAGTGTTGATGTTGAGGAACTGGCAAAGCCTACACTCAGTAGACATCTACCAGGCATGCTGTGCCGGGCAAAGGTAATAAGGCCTCACTGTGATCTGCATTGAGAGAGTCGGATGCAGCCTATGGGCAGAGAGCAGATTCTCTCTGTGTTGGTCTCCCAATCAAGGGAGAAGCAAGGCTGAGGCAAAGAGAAAAGCTCTTAAGCCAAGGCCATAAGGACAAAGGCATTTTCCTCCAGACCATTACTCTTTCAAAGAGTGAGGCAAACAGAATTCAGGTTATGGCTAAGCAATGTTTTGTAATTTGTCATCTGACAACTGAAGCTCAAATACTGAAATCATCTCGCATTTCAGTTGGATTCGAGACAGCTGGCTTGCCAGAAAACCCGAGACATGCCAAGGTGTACATATGATTGGTCTCCCCCAGCACAAGCTCATCCTCAAACTTTCCATTTTCACCAGAGAAACTGGGCTGACGAATCCATAAAATATGTCCTGTGGCTGCACCACTACTGGCAGTGACTAACCACACGGGGCTATTACATTTACATTTATTTAAATTTAAAATATTAAAGATCCTATTCCTCTGTCACACTAGTGAGATTTCAAGTGTAAATGTGGCTCATGGCTAACACATCAGTTAGTGCCAAGGAATGTTTCTATCTGTTGGACAGTACTGCTCTAGGACACGAATGATGAAACCTGCTTATGGGTGAAAACAACAAGAACAGCACAAAAGGTTTTCTGCCCAGGAGGCAGGATCTGGGATAGCCATGCTGGCTCACCAACAACTCAGTACAGAGACAGGAAACTATCCACAGTAACCCCACCATCTACGACCTCCTAGCCCCAGCGTTCGCAGCACTGTCCCCATCCAGTAGATTACGATATATATTCTGCAATGGCCATTACAAGCTACTTTTCCTTTCCTTCTATAACTGACAAATCTTATTTGAATTTTAAAAATATTTCTCTATCTAAACTAATAAAAGCGAAATATTAAAATTAACCGTTTCTCCGAGACAGGGTAAGCCACGCCCACCAGCCAATCAGAGCGGCTGTATGCAAATTAGCCCAGCCAACATGGCGGCCGCCACTCCCGGACCTGAGTAAACAGCCCTTTCCATTGCGGCAGGAGCGAAAGTGAAGCTGCGCCCCTCAGCTCAGCTCC
>PVJC01042860.1:0-14753 GCA_004026665.1 Murina feae
TGCGCACGCCTCCGTACCTCTGTACTTTGCTTCTGCCGCTCCTCTGAGTCTCAGACTCTTCTCTAGTTGTAGGATTTTCACTCAGCCAGCCGTCCTGTGGGTGCGAGTGGTGTCCGTGTGTTCTTTTCGAGGTTTTTCTGAAATAGTTGTTCACAGCTGCATTTACGGTGTCCACCCTATGCCGCCATCTTGTTTCTCCGGCAAGCAATGTTTTATGTGATTCATATTTGCACAAATATATAAAGACAAGTTTCATGCAAGTAACTCATAGATGAATGGGTCTTTACAGATTCCTTTCTTTTCTTCATCAAATTCCTGCAGGAGACGCGTGTGAAGCTCCTCGGCGGCCCGGTTTATGCGCGACCACATCCCGCCGCAGGCTCACGGCAGGTCCAAGGCCTCCAAAACGAACCGTATTCTGTCTTTTAACATGTGTGGAAACTAAGTCACAGGGATTCAGAAATGAGACATTAATTCCAGCACTAAAATTAAAGACTCTTCAAATTCCGCTCATGAGTCCTACCCACCAGACCATAAATTCTACTTTTAAAAATCATTAAATTATCCTTTAGCTCAACTGACAGAACAGTTCCTTTTAGACTTCGGAGTATTTGGTTCAAGTGCCAAAATGGAATGATTTGTCATAAAAACCACAAAAGGAACTTTGATTAAACAACCCCTAATGAAGATCTGACATTTAATCTGCTCTTTTATTGGGTGATATCTTTAAAATATTCTCACCTTATGAGTTCATTTCATATTCATTTGGAACAGTACTTGATCATAAGAACGTGACTATATGCTTGTACTAAAAGAAGATAATTAAGCAATATGTTCTGCCAAGGACATCAGCACCTTGTAACATCCATCATCTGACTTAGATAGTTAATAATTGCAGTAATGTTGCTATGACATTGCAATAAGAATATTTCATGTTCTGCAGTTCCTTTGTCAATTGGACCTACTCTAAAGTCAATGCTGGCAGCTTTGTAATAAAATTTTCATGTTTGCTGTGCCCTTTCTGAGGGGTATTCTTCCCACTTTAGTAAGGAAAAATGCCAGCAGGGCTTAATGGTAGGTAAGCCCCTAAAGATGGTCTCTCATAAACCAATTACCTTCTGAACATTCCACCAGCATGCACTGAGAAAGTAATATTGTATGAACTTGAACCAAGTATCAAAGGCAGACAGTAGGTATTATCTATTAATATAAATATGGATATGCTGAAATAATATCCTAAGAATTAGAGCCATATTTTAAATGATCATTTTAAGATAAGTAATTCCATGAAACTGACTTATAGTTGAAGATCAAATAGCACTTCATCTTTTTTTCCTTTTTCTCTTTCCTTGTGGAGTTCCCAGTTGATTAGAAATTCATATAAAGCCAGAGAGAGAGCTACAAAATTGAAAATCTACTCTAGATTATATTATACTATCCTTCAAAGCCTCATATCAACAACAAAAAAGAACATCAAAAGTAAACAGGGGCAGAAAAGGTAGCAGTAAGAAGTTGCTCTTCTAATCCTAGTCAATGGCAGAGATGCATTCTCTCTCTCTCTCTCTCTCTCTCTCTCTCTCTCTCTCTCTCTCTCTCTCTCCATCTTCTATTCACATAAACATAACAGGAAGCCTGTATCAGAAAAATACTCCCTCCCATGATCAAAAGAAAATGTATTTCCACATTTAAAGTCTTTTTTTTTTTGACTGATGATATAAAAGCAACAGATCTTGATTTGGATTTGTGGCTTTACATTAGCTTATTTAAAGCTAAGCAATAATTGGAGTCTTTTGTAAACCTCGTTGAAGACAGAAGAGACTGAAATGTACCATAAGGTCCTTGAAACCCACAGAGGTTAGATGTTTGCCTTCAAATAAGTCCATAGAAGTTCTTTCCAGGACCCCTGTGGGAATATAAGTCACTCTACCAAGTTTTTCAACATTGTATTCTGCTCTTTACACCTCAAGAAACAGAAGACAAAAATACTAGGTCAGAAAAATAAGGAAAATGGTTTTAACTATATTGCATTTTTCAGTGTTAAAATAAACCAAAGAAAACGGAACCTTACAAATGACTGTTCTCCAAAATGTACAAATAAATCTTAAAACTCAACAAGGAAGGAAACAGCCCATTAAAAGCTGGGCCAATAACAGACACCTACCACCTCAAAGAAGATATACAGATGGAAAATAAGCATATAAAAGACACCTCACATCAATGCCATCAGGAAATGCAAATTAAAATAAGATACCATGAAACAACTATTACAATGGCCAAAATCCAAAACACTGACAAAAACAAATGCTGGTGAGAATATAAGAGCTGGTGAAAATGCAATATTTTGGAAGACAGTTTGACAATTTTGTACAAAACTAAACATTCACTATGCAATCCAGCAATTGTGCTCCTCAGTATTTACCCAAATGAATTGAAAATGAATGTCCACACAAAAAATCTGCACATGGATATCTATAGCAGCTTTACTGAAAATTGCCAAAACTTGGGAACAACCAACATGTCCTTCAGTTGATGACGGTGGTACATTCAGACTATGGAACATTATACAATACTAAGAAGAAATGAGCTATCAAGCCATGAAAAATACATGGGTGAAGCTTAAATGCATATTATGAAGTGAAAGAAGCCAAGCTGGAAGACTACATACTATATAACATTCTAGAAGAGGAAAATGATGAAGAGAATAAAAAGAGCAGTGGTTATCAGGAGTGGGAGGGGAAAGAGATGAATACCTAGCACATGGAGATGGATGCTTATGGTAGTGAAATTTCTCTTTATATGACAGATATATGTCATTATACATTTGTTCAAATCTATATAATGAACAACACCAAGAGTGAATCCTAAGATAAGTTCTGGTGAGTGATATTGATAACAGGGTATGTTAATGGGGCAGGCGATGTGAGCGTGAGGACGGAGGCATATGGAAAATCATTATACTTTCCTTCTAATTTAATTGTGAAACTAAAACTGCTGTAAATAATAAAATTTTAAAAATGTAGAGTTATCAGCAGCATTTTCTCACTGAGCTTAAATTTGTTCACATCATAAATGGCTTTGTCTTTCTAGATTAGGATGGAGGTTTGAGTTTTGTTTGTTCTAAACAAAGATTTTATATCTCGGGGAAAATGGGATTGACTTGGGTCTCTACTTAGATTCCTCATAGCCTGCATCATGGTGAGACTGCAACTGACCTCACTCCCTGTCCTCCCAATAGAATCCATGTTCCACAGAGACCAAAACTGCTCACCTATGAACTCTCACTTCCAAACAATGATCCAAAATATTTGTTAAGCAAATATTGGTGAATACAAGTGAGAAAATTATCAGGATCAGACTATGAAATGGGTCTGGTTGAAAACAAACCTATTAAAATAAACTAGAATCACTGCTAATAGAAAAAAAAGTTGACCCTTTGAAAGCTAGGTCAAATTTTTCACTTTATTTCACTCATCATCAACACTTCATATGATTCATAGTCTTGAAAATTCCCAGAAGCTTTGGAAAGTCTCCTTTCTTAATAGAGGCAAGTATTTTCCTGTGAAACACATGTTAATACATTTGTCTTATTCAAGATAGCTGTCCCAATGTTCCTGTTTATTGATCTGATCTCAAAACCACTAACTTGTAAATGAAATATTTTCCCCACAGTTAACCCAATATTTTGATTCTTTTCAGATGGACTTGTATTGGTTACTTAGTTTTCTAAGTTTTTATAAAATTCCTTGTTCTTCATTTGCTTTTTAAAAAACAGTTTTCAGTATGATGTCAGCTCCATTGGGTAGAGGGGAAATGTAAACTTGGGTTCTGAAATTGTTTTTCAATGCCCGAGCTTCTTCTTCCTTTATTTTAAGTAAGAAATAAACCAAAACACTTCCACTTAAATGCTTTGACACAACTGATTCTGTCAGTTGACTCTTTATCATGGAATAGTGTCACTTTTAGAAAATGACAGAAGATGGAATGGCTGGTAGGGATGTTTATTCTCTCATATTTTTACCAGACCCCAAAAAGCAAGGAGAGACCTGATTTGTGCTTACCTCCCCCAAAAGCAACAGCTGTTTCTCCCGGCGAAAGAAGAGGCTGCTGCTCCTCAGAACCTAAACCACCTTAGAACCATTTCTTGCTCCCATTTTGCTCTTGCTCTGTATCCTAACATTTATAAACCTTCCATATGGCCAAGCAGATGAACGACCCCTTGGGTATAGTGTGTAAATATCAAATAAAATATCATAAGTGGTAAAGTGTTACAGTTGTCTAAGTCTTAATGCTTCAAATGTTTCCCACAGTCTTTCAACTGTGGCCTCAGATGTGTAGCTGCAAGACCATCACTCTGCCTGTGAAACTGAATAATTTCATTTCTTTCCTGGATTTCTTCCCTCCATGCAAGTAATGCAAACAAAGAATCATAGCAATGATAAATAAAAACATTTAACCTGGAAAAAAAATGTTTTTTTTATGGGATGATTGAATATAAAATAAGCCAACACTACATGTCATCTAAGTTTAAGGAAGAGAAGGGAGAAACCCGCCAAGGTAATTAATTGTCAGTGAGCTTGAAAAATACGTCCCTGAAAATCCATTCAAGTTCTTAATAATTAGGAACCACAATCAAGCAAGAATGCACAGGCAAGCAAATAAATCATCTAAATAAAGGCTCTTAAGTTTAAAAGAATCTGAAAGCAATACCTGACGAACTTCTGGCAAAACTTGAAAGCACATATTGCCAGAAGATGAAGGCGGGGGGTGGAGGGGATATTAAATGCCACAGTAAATATTCATGCTGCATTCTACTCAACTACACAGGGCAGGGCCCTGGCCAGGTGGTTCAGTTGGTTGGCGCATTGTCCCATACACCAAAAGGTTGTATGTTTGATTCTGGTCAGGGCAGATTCCATGTTTCTCTCTCACATTGATGTTTCTCTCTCTCTCTCTCTCTCTCTCTCTCTCTCCCAAATAAAAAATATATCCTTGGGTGAGAATAATAAAATTATAATCTAAAAAAAGCTACATGGGGAAAGAGCTTGGCCTATGATAAGTACACTAGGTGAAATCTATAAACTACACAGAATCAAATGAAATGGAATTGTTATATTATTCCGGAATAATACCCATTGGCCAATTACTCTGATGAATATTATTTTCTGGCTATTACACATAAACATAAGTATTAAAATGGTTATGTTGACAATAGAACTTACAGGGCATCCATAAATCCAAGAGATTTGTCCTCAAATTACAAACTGTTATGTAAAATACAACAAAAATGCCCCATGCCTCTGCCTAATTTTTTTAATATTATCCCTAATGAACAATGTTTTTATTTTCAATTCATTTTCTCCTCCAAGCAAAGAGGAAAATCTAGATGGTTCAAATGGAAACAGATATTTTGCCTAAATTATCCGAACAAATATCTTAAACTTTTGTTTTGCTATGGTCATGTAAACTTTGCCTCTGTGCACTAAAAGCATTCAAATCATTTAAATCATTTTCATTTGTAGTGTGATTCCATTTATGCGCCATTCAGAAAAAGACAAAACTAAGATCAGAAAGCAGATCAATGGCTGCCCAGGACTGCATCCTAAGGGAGTGTATTGATTGCCAAGAGGCACAAGGGGGACTTGGGGGGTGATGGAATGTTCTATGTCTTGGTTGTGGAGATGGTAGTGAAGTATTTCATACATTTATCAAAACTCATCAACCTACTCATTTAAGAAAGGCGACTTTTTCCATCCATAATTTATACGTCAATAAGCCCTGGCTGTAAAAAAAATCATAATATGCTGTTTAATCTAGCTATTAAGTTGGAAAATATTTAAACGAAACCACTGCCCCAAATGTTGATTCTTTGCCATTGCTATATGGTTTGAGGACATGGACCTAGAAATTTTCCGTAGTATGACTTTCCAACTTTGTACAGTGTTCACTTCAAATTTGAAATGAAAATATTATTTTAATTGTATTATTTTCTTGTCATATTAAAAGGGCAATTGCAATTAAAGTACATCCCTTTTAGATTTCTATTAGTGAATGCTTGATTCTAGTAAATAAAACCTAAATATTCTATCTTTATATCTGACTTCATCATCAACTATGAGACCAGGTGCATGGGTAACCCACTTCATTCAGCCACAAGCAGGAGTAACCCAAGTAACTCTGCAGACCCAGCCTGTTTAGCTCAATGGGTAGAGCTTCGGCCTGCAGATTGAAGGGTCTCAGGTTCGATTCCAGTCAAGGGTACATACCTTGGTTGCAGGCTCCTTCCAGCCCAGGCCCTGGTGAGGCGTGTGCAGAAGGTAACCAGTCAATGTTTCTCTCTCACATCAATATTTCTCTCTGTCTTTCCCTCTCTCTTCCACTCTCTCTAAAAATCAATGGGAAAATACCCTTGGGTGAGGAAAGGAAGGAAGGAAGGAAGGAAGGAAGGAAGGAAGGAAGGAAGGAAGGAAGGAAGGAAGGAAGGAAGGAAGGAAACTCTCCAACCCACAGTGCATGTTGAGTAGTCTTGGCCAGAGTCTCTCTAGCATTACACGGAACACCCCGAAAGTACATCATCCTTTAGAAGCAATGTAGTTACTGATGCAAATTCTGTAGTTTTCTCCTCCCCAATTATAAAAAGCTGTTATATTAATCTAAACCACTAGAATCTCCCAATCCATGTTGCCAACACAGACAAGAGGAAAACTATGTTAGAAACTTAAATGGCTCAAACCCTTATTTTGACTAAAGATAATAAGGTTCAAATATTATGAACCCTTACAGGACCTCAGAACCAGAGTAGCATATAGATTCTCCTTTCAAGTACATTCTGATTTCAATATTAAGAGATTAAGAGAATTCTAAATGAAATAGTTTAGTTATAAGTTAGACACTATTATGCTAATCAGTACCAATTTTTTAAAAGGAAGAAGAAAGAAAAAAAAGAGAAAGACACAGTAAAAAGGAACTGCTTTGCTTCAAGTGGAAAAATACTGCTGAAGATTCTAAATAATGGCCTGAGAGAATTCATGCTTCTCTGAAAATCTGAACACAGCTGCTCCATATGTCAGCATTAATAGGGAAAGGAGGAACATGGATACCTAAACCCAGTAATAACAATGTGCCTCACCATCTCAAATCCCTGTCCCTGACAGACTGTGTAACAGGTATTAGCAAGTTAAAATACAGTGTTCTGCTTTTCACCTGATTCTCTCCTTTGCCCACACAAAACAGGTCATTCATTTTCCTCAAAACCAACTTTCCTTTGCAACTGTTACTTCTACCAATTGCATCATTATTTAAAGCATTGTAATCTCTGACTCTTCCCAGACCCAAATACGAGGGTCCAAATCAGCTACCCAATCCTTCTGCAGGAATGCTTCACACAACCGCCCCTTACACTTCCAACCCTTTCAACCATACCAATGCCGCAGGCCCTCACTCGGCTTCCCCACCAAGCTCTGCCTCACTTGGTCGACTGTTTCTAATGTAATATTCTTTCACACAAATAATTTGTGCGGTCAGTTTCCCACAGAAAACCTTTCAATGGCTCACCTCTGCCAAAGATCAAAATTTATTTAATGTCCAAACTTACAACACTTCAAACACACAAGTATCTCTAAAACTTTGCCATTATTCGCTTAAATTAGCCCTCTATTCCAAAGCAGCCTATTCTCTCTAGTATATGCTGAGTTCATTATTCCACATGACCCTTAAAGAGGACACTTTTGGTGAAAAAAAAAAAAAGGTACTCACAAACAACTTGGCTGAACTTATTAAGGAGCATCTTCCAGGACTCTTCACTAGTGGGAAATCCTCATTCCTCAGTGTCAAGTTTAAGCCCCAGGTGCATGGTTACATGACTCCATCCCCCACAGTCTTCAATGCACTCCCCTGAACTGTGACACTGGTCTGTACCATTCCTTTCATATGTAACAGATGTCATGGTCTATCACCTATGTGCATGCATGCGTGTGCATGTGTACCACAATACATGCAGAAATATAGAGATTATTAAATATTCATTTATGTCATATAAACTATGCATGTATTTATATAGGTACATACAACATTTTATTAATTTTCTTACATATTGATTGTTTATAATTAATATAGTATTTAACACAGCTTATCTATATTAATAAAAGAGTAATATGCTAATTAGACTGATAGATGAGACATCCTCCAGATGTCCCCATGGTGGCAGAGGGGGGCGGGGTTTGAGGCAAAGACTGAGCAGCACTCCCCCTCTGGGAGCACACTGACTTCCAGAGTGCAGCTCCTGCAGCTCCTGGTGGTTAGTGCATGTCATAGCAACCAGTTGTTCCAATGTTCAGTCAATTTGCATATTAGCCTTTTATGATATAGGATATCATAGCTATTTATATTTTTATGTTTTTATGTATGTACATTACATACATATAATTGTGTGTGTATATATATATATGTATATATATAGAGAGAGATACAAATATGTATATATTCACATATGACAGGCAAATAATTTCCTATTTTGTAAAGATCATAAACTTAACAATCTAATATTTTTTGTACACCAAGTACCAGTTTTCTAAGAAAACTAGAACAGCAACATAAGAACAAAAGGAGAGAAAGGAAAAAACAACCTGGATGTTTGGCCACCATGTGAGGGTGTTTAAACAAGCTCCTCCCTCCACCTGTTTGGCCTTTCACTCTACCGATCCAGGATCCCTTGAGGCTGTCAGTTGATGCTGGGGATGGACCTACACTCTTTTCTAGAGGGCAAGACAGAAAGAAGGGAAGGGGAGCTGGAAGGAGCATGCAGGTGACCTCCCTACCACTAACCAGGAAGGGGAAATATGAGAAGAGCATTTTGAAAGAGCACAAATCAAAGTGATATATAACTGTCACCTTAACATCGCTAACACATCAGCTTTTTTTAAGACACTTGCAGCAAAAGAAAATTAACAAAGGGATTGAACTAAAAACTCACAGGAACAAAAATTAATCTTACAACCTATTTTTTAAAAACTCAGAGCTATTCTGAAATGCTTATTAAATTATTGAGTGGTTGTGACTTATTTCTTTTAATGATAGCAGTCAACATTGACCATGGAGTAGTGAGATAGTCATCCTCACACACTGCTGGTAGCAATGTATCTTGGTAAAACCATTCCATGAAAAGCTTTGGTAATAAATTTTGAGCTTGAAAATCTGTATAACTTGAACTCAACAGCCTTCTTTTTAGAAATCTAAATCTAAACAAACTCAGGCCAAGACATATGTTTTTCACAATAGCAAAATTTGAAAACACCTTCACCCGATGTTCAAGAGAAATAGAAGACTGATCATATCGATTTTGGCCCATCCGATGATAGAACACAATGTGGTCATTTAAAATGTTGATTTTGATGAATACAGGGCATCCCCAAAAAAATGTATGCATACTGTAACAGCTGACAGCTAAATTTTGAAAGTGAAATGTGTTTTAATAAACACCACTTTTATAATTATTCAAAGTGTGCATATACATGTCTTGGGACACCCTATATTTAATAACATGGAAAATTTTTCACATTACAATGTTAAGGTAAAAAAGATACAAGTTGTATGTAAATGATTCCAGTTCTGTTTTAAAATATGCAAAATAAAACATTCTAGAGGAAATAAACCAAAATGTTAAAGATAGTAATACAGTTTTTCCCTTGTGTTTTATATTTTCCAGCTCCTCTATAATTCAACAAGTATTAATATAATAACCCAAAATAAAAGCGAAGGTCTTCTTTAAAATTAAAGTTCTGCAGGAATATTAGACCTCTGAAGAAGTAATTTGTAACAGAAGTTGCAAAATAGCTGGTTATAGAAAAATTTTAAAGCAATTTTATGTAAATTACTTGAAAGTAGTATCACAGGCAGCACCTCCTGGAAATGGGAGCACTACCTCTCTGATGCAGGAAATTCGGGGGAAAAAAGCTTCTTCTGTTTGGAGGAGCAACCGCAGATGTCCACAAGGCCCACAGAACTTTCATCTCTGGATTCTTTCTTCTCCTATCCTTTCAAAACAGAAATACAGAGCTTATCTCTGTTATTTTGTTGCTAACAAAACGCCAGAAAGACTAGCAGAGCTACCAAGAGAGAATTCTTTCTAAAAGTTAAAAGAAATATGAAAAGATTTTAATGTAAGTTTTTAAAAACCTTATTTAGCACTGGCCAGTGTGGCTCAGTTGGTTGGGCATTGTCCTGTGCACCTAAAGGTTGCTGGTTTCATTCTTGGTCAGGGCACATGCCTGAGTTGCAGGCTCAATCCCTGGTAGGAGGATTGCAGGAGCCAGGCCATCAATGTTCTTCTCTCATATAAATGGTTGTCTTTCTCCCTCTCCCTCCCTCTCTCTCTCTCCTTCTAAAAAAAAAAATCAATAAAAATACACTTCTAAAATCTGTTTTAATTATAAGGGACTTTTCCAATGGAATCTGTGTACAAGATCCAT
The DNA here is from genome assembly GCA_004026665.1 of Murina feae. Classification (NCBI taxonomy): domain Eukaryota; kingdom Metazoa; phylum Chordata; class Mammalia; order Chiroptera; family Vespertilionidae; genus Murina; species Murina feae. The sequence continues at coordinate 10,464 of PVJC01042860.1, forward strand.
TTTGGAGTAAAAATCAAAAATGGTAAGAATTTTACCTAAGAAAAATAGAACCAGTATGACTCTGTGTGTGTGTGTGTGTGTGTTTTATTTTGCTCTTGATATATTTTTTTATATCTACACTAATAAAAGAGAAACATTCAAATTGGTTTCACTCTGCTATGCCCACCAGCCAGTCAGGATGAGCATGCAAATTAAGCCAACAAAGATGGTGATTAATTTGCATATGCAGGCGTGGAGCGAAGACTGAAGAAGACTGAAGAGGCTTAGCTTCTCAGCTCCTGCTGCAGTGGAGAAGCCAAGCCTCGTTGCTATAGCCTGAGAAGAGAAGCCAAGCCTCAAGGGTCCTGGGTGCCAGGGGAAGGAAGGCCTATTGTGCGAATCTTCTTGCAACAGGCCTCTAGTATAATATAATTGCTGCCAACAACTAGTGTGTGGCCTTGGCAAGCCTTGTTATTTCCCTGCATTTTGGTTTCCTCCAAGGCAGTAGAGAATGACCTCCAGAGCCAAACTGTCTGTTTGCATCTTGGTTCTGCTACCTTCTAGCTCTTAGAACATGGAAGAGAAATGACCCTTCCCAGGCTTAAGTTTCTGTCTGTAAAATGGGGATAACATTTATTTCTTATAACTTATCTCATCGGGTTGTAAGAAATAAGTGAGTTACTATAAAGGATGGGGCAAAAGGAGGCTTACAGTTGTAAGTTCATGAAATAGGTTATTCTTGTTTTATTATTAATTATCGTATTATTTTCCATACAAACAACTGTAAAAATACTTTGTCCTACCCTTTGTATAAAATACTGATAGCAGAAAATTTAGTTCCACCTAAGTGTTACCTATATTATTTTTACCTTTAAAAGGAGCATCTTAGATAAGTTCTTCAAATTCTCCTCCAGTTCTAACATTTACAAATTTTAAGGATTTTAATTACAGATTGAGGTTATCATGTTTAAATAATTTGATACAAAATCATATTTTCAGTTTTAAATATGGAAAGAATATCTGTGTTTAATTGGTACAGAGATTACAACTTAGACCTTAAAAGAATATGCCTTCGTATATGAACCAAATAACAACCAAAGTACCACTGCTTAATTGTGGCAACTTAGCCAAATTACATTCAAAGAAAACTAAAGGAAATAATCAGCCTCAATGCTTGCCTTAGAAACTAAAGTTCTGAAAATATCATTGCTCTGAAAGTGATCTATTGGACAAACCAGAAGATTCTATCCAGTCCTGCATAGAAATACTCTCTTTATTGTACCTTCATGCCACAGAGTAATTATTTTAGTTCCATAAAGCTGTTGAAAATCAATTCTCTGGCTACCCAATTATATATATATATATATCCAGCCCTAACCGGTTGGGGTCAATGGATAGAGTGTCAGCCTGTGGACTGAAAAGTCCCAGGTTTGATTCTGGTTAAGGGCATGTACCTTGGTTGCTGGCACATCCCCAGCGGGGAGTGTGCAGGAGGCAGCTGATCGATGTTTCTCTCTCATCAATGTTTCTAACTCTCTCTCCCTCTCCCTTCCTCTCTGTAAAAAATCAATAAAATATATTTTAAAAAATAAAATAAAATAAAAGCCCAGCGACCAGAACAGTGGAACAACAGAATGACCAGTGGCTATGATGCACACTGCGGCAGCCAACTAGCCTGATCTGGGCCCCAGTCAGTGCCTCCTCCCCCCCCGCCGGACAGCCTGGCCTGATGGGCCCCATTGGAGCAGGCTGGATGGACCTCATCTGTGCACAAATTCATGCACCAGGCCTCTAGACTATATATATAAAAGCCTAAGAAACCAAATGACCAGTCGACTGAATGACCAGTTGCTATGATGCATACTGATCAAGAGGGGGCAGACGCTCAATGCAGGAGCTGCCTCTGGTGGTAAGTGTGCTCCCACAACCAACTTCCTATGGCCAGCCAACCTCCCACCATCCCTCCCCCTACTGGCCAATCTCACATGATCCCCCCACACTGAGCTGGCCAATCTCCCTCTGTCCCTCCCCCTGGCCCACCAACCTCTGGATCGGCTCCAATTGCTGGCCAGGCCAAGGGACCCCCCCCCCCGCATGAATTCATGCACCAGGCCTCTAGTATGATATAAAGAGTGATTGGCACTTACAAGGTATCATCACTCTGAAACTGGTCTCTTGCACAAACCAGAAGATTCTATCCAGTCCTGCATAGAACTACTCTCTTTACTGTACCTTGATTCCTCAGAGAAATAATTTTAGTTCCATAAAGCCAATGAAAATCAATTCTCTGTTATTGGGTAGCCAGAGAATTGATTATATATATATATATAAAAGCCCAGCGATGAGAACAGTGGAACAACAGAATGACCAGCTGCTATGATGAACTAAAATCATTTCTCTGAGGAATCAAGGTACAGTAAAGAGAGAATTTCTATGCAGGACTGGAGAGAATCTTCTGGGTTTGTCCAATAGACCACTTTCAGAGCGATGATACCTTATAGCCAATCACTATATCATACTAGAGGCCTCGTGCATGAATTCATGCACAGGGGGGTCCCTTGGCCTGGCCAGCAATTGGGACCTATACCTTTGATCACCATCACTTTTGTGACATATTAAAATATTTTCAACATTGGTAATTTATCTGATATTTACTTTGATCAAGTATTACTAATCAATTAGAGGCACACTCCAGTTAACTTCTTTCATACCTATTTTTTCTTCCCCCAAGCTCTAGTGTAGCTATAAGATAGGTTGTTTGGATTCATATTCCTTGGCTGAATAGAACTGCCAAACTTTACTGATGCTTAAACACGAAGAAAATAGAATATTTAAAAAGAGAACTTCAAACAATCAAATAATTCCTTTGGCAAAAAAAAAAAAAAAGGAATTTCTTATCCTAAACATTCTTTTGAGTCCTAAATTCAAAGCCAGGTATGTGTCTTTGGTGTTTGGCCTCCCTTCTCCTCCCTAACCTCCTAAACACACACACACACACACACACACACACACACACACACACACACACTTTTAATGACTTGGCAATAAAAGGAAGCAGAAAATAAAAGTGAAGGTTTGAAATGTGTCATCTCAACACTAACATTACGTGTTAGTCCAGAGGAAGCCAGGTGGTGGAGACAGACCCGGCCCTGCTTCCTTTCAAACTTGAGACTTCATCTGAGATGCTTCCCAAGACCAGACAGAACATAAGGAAACAATCAGTCCTGTGAGCACGGTGAGCGTCTTGCTGCGTTAATCCGCCTCAGAGCCCTGAATTCTCTGGGCACAATCATTTAGTAAAGAACGGAAAGAAAGAAAGCAACAACGCCAGGGTTTAATGGTCCATTCTGTCATTTGGCTCTTTCTTTTGCAATCGCTTTAAAATTGGGATGGGAGACTCTACCTGCTTCTTTTGTAAAATATCAGTATTAAAAAGCAGGGAAAGAGATAGAGTTCCCTCCAGACTCTGAAATGACTCGCTGTGGTGAATTACTCCGTGGGGAAAGTACTCTTTGTGGTTGGGCGTCTCACAGAACAAAGTCACAGAAAGGCTTTCTCAAGGGAAATAGGAGTAGAATAGAGCACAAAGATATCACAGCTCAAAAACATGCTTGAGCATCATGAGTGACACCATCGAGTTGTTGAAAGCCTCATGATCCAGTCCTGAGTCTAACAGATATAATACAGAAACTACAGAGTGAGTCTGACACGCCTCTATTAATGGTTAAATTAATTGCTCCCCAATGGAGCACAGCAAATGAAGGCTTAAATTACAAAAGCTCCCCTATGGCAAGTGGTCTGCCTTTGCCTCTGAGAAATGGTTACTTCACAAACTCCCATGATAGAAATGTCTAAGGTGACATGCTCACATAGCCACTTACACAACTTATATCAACTCAGGTCAATTAGGTGAGGGTTCTAGCCACAGTGAACCTAAAAAAGAGTAAGGGACTACAGATTTAAAAAAAACTATATCTATATACTGAGTGGTCAGATTATTATGATCACCCCATTAGTACTTCACTGGGCCACCTTTTGCCTTCAATACTGTGGCGATTCTTCTTGGCATTGACTCCACAAGATGTGGAAAGGTGATGTGAAGAATCTGGAGAAAAAAATGGCGGCGGTTTAGGCAGACGTATACAGTGCCTTGTCCCAGAGCAGATAGGGAAAGCAGCTGAAACGAGTAGCTTCCAGACCGAATTGGCAGTGGAGATCGAGCTGGGAGACAGCTTGCAGCTGGAGAAGAAAGAAGACTCCTGAGAGAGGTAAATTCAAGGCTTTGGGAAAGATATTTTACCAGACCTTAGC
>PVJC01042861.1:0-14756 GCA_004026665.1 Murina feae
AGCCCCATGAAGAAGTGGGGGCACTCTTCCAGGCAGAGAGAAGTGAGGGGTAGGCAGGTGTAAACACCTAAGGCATGAGCTTGGAACAAAAGAAAGCTTATGTGGTGGGCCTAAGTGAGCAAGGAGAGAATGGTGGCAGATGGAGGTGAGAGAAGTAGGCAGAGGAAAATCTTGGAATTTATGCCAAAACAAGAAGTTGGCAGGACATTTTACTCAAAGGAGGGGCTACGTTTTCCAAAGTCACTCTACATGCTATGTAAAGAATGGCTGTATTTTAGCTTTATAATTATTTCAATTAATCCAGGAATTCTATCTAGATCAATACAAGAATTACGTTTTGTTTTGTTCTGTTTTTGTTATTTTCAAATCCAGGTTAGTTTGTGATTCCTCCCCTTATTCTTCCTCATCTTTAGATGTGACCTCCAGAAATAGTAGAGTCTTTAGGGAATAGCCTTTCCTAACCCCAGAAAACATGACCATAATGACTGCCTACATAAGAAATGTCCAGACCTGTAGTGAATTTTTATAAGTTTATCTGAGCCAAACTATGACATATACAAGGGAGCAAGATCTCAAATGCTTTAAAGAATAACAGGTTTGCCAACTCTTTTATGCATTTGAAATTAAATAGGGGATGTAAGGAAGATTGGAGGAAGCAAGGTAGGGAGTGGGTTATAGGAGAGTTAAGATTATGTGCTCCCCAGAGGGCTAAAACCTGCCTCAAGGGGTATTACTTCTGGCATTTCAAAGCTGTGTTAGTTTGTGAGTCTGTCTCTATTTGGCTTGTTAGTTCATCTTATTCATTAGATGAACTCATAGAGAGCAGGCTATTGGGGGTGGAGGAATTGAGCAAAGAGAGAGAGTGAGAGAGAGAACTAAAGGGTGAACAACAGCGTGGTGATTGGTGGAGGAAGGAGGGAAGTTAGAGAAGGGTATCGGGAGTAATAAGTGGTGATGGATGGAGACTTGACTTGGGGTGGTGAACACACAATACAATGTACAGATGTGTTGTGAAGTTGTGCACCTGAATCCTATGTAATTTTGTCAATCAGTGTCACCCCAATGAATTCAATGAAAAGGAAAAAAATATATGTATTTTTAAAAGATGTGTTAACATAGATGCACAAGAACAATGGACAGGGCTGGCTAAGGACACTTCACTACAAAATTATATGCTTGGGCCATGACCAGCCACCATGACCTGCCCAGCTAGGAATTTATGATCAGCCCACCCTGTGAGGTTACTTTCCATGGACTCCCTTTTTTCTGGCCAGATGACCTAGTCAAAGGATAAAAATTAGTCTATTGCCTCAAGCTTTTCTAGCAAATATATTGGTTTGTCTGACTTGGAAAAGCCAAGCTGCAACTATGCCAAAACCTAGGATTTTTGACAGGTCAGTTGTAGTTGATTCACTAAAATGACCCCAGTTTTCTCAGAGAGAAGAAAACCTGTTTTACAAAGTTGCTGCTCTCATAGCACAAGCCTAAAAAATCAATAGAGTTTTTAGGTGAGACACTCCAGAATTACGATTGAAGGGCAAACTGTTTAAAGTATGAATTGTACCAGGGCCTCAAAAGGACAGGGCAAGTCTGTTCCCCAAGACCTCAGTGTGAACGTTAACAATGATGTGACGATAGTCAATACTTATTGAGAACTCAGTTTTTGCCAAACGTTGGTCTAAACCAGGTGTGGGCAAATCTGTCCTGTGAAGGACCAGAAAATAAATGTTTTAGGCTTGTAGGCTGTCTGGTCTTGTAGCAAATACTTAATTTTGCTGTCGTGGTGAGAAAGCAGCCCCAGGTAATAGGTAAAGAATGAGTGTGGCTGTGGTCCAAGGGAACTTTATTTTTCAAAACAGGTGGGGGGCTGGATGGAGTCCACAGGACATATCTTGATGCCCCCTGACTTAAATGACTTACTTGTGTTAACTTATTTGAACCTCAGAACACCCTGATTTTATTATTCCCCTTAATTTATTGATGAGAATAGTGGCTCTGAGAGGCGCAGATGACACAGCTCAAGTGTCATGGAGCTGAGGCTCACTCTGGTGCAGTGGGATGCTGGAAGCTGAGCACAGAGTCCTTGCAAGCGTGGTGCGTATCAATAGTTCTGTCATTTTTATTGCTGTGTATGAATGTATCACAGTTTTTTTAACCATTCACCACCCACAGAAGGAAATTTGGGCTGTATATAGTTTTTGTATATTATGAATAAAGCTGGCATGGATCTTCGTGTCCATGTTTTTGTGTAAGCATAAGTTTTTATTTTCTGGGATGAAGGCCCAAAAGTAATAGCTGGGTCATATGTTAAGTGCACGTCTAGTTTTACAGAAACTACAGGCTGCACTTGAAGAGACTGCACTATGTTATTCTCATTTATGTTTAAAGCCTATGCTGAATAAGAAAACTCCTTTGTTATTCAATATTAACTACAAAAGTTATTGTGCATATTTTTAATTTGGTTAAATCATTTATTTTGCCATTACAACGTTAAACTTACATCAGATCTATTTTTACTTTAAATCCACAGTGGTGGAAGATAATGTAATCTTCCTCATGCCCCTACTATTAAACATACTTGATCTTTTTTTATGTTTACCACTCTAAACTTATAAAAATAAGACAGTCTCCATAATACTCAAGACTGTGTTTTTCTCCTCTTTTTGCATTAGTGGAGAATATAAAGCAGAGTGAAACCAAAAGATTCTTCTAATATCCTTTAGTTTGAGAGTGGAAAATATAAGCTCTTATTGGGTTGGCTCAAAAGTAAATTTAAAAAAACACAAAATGAATCTGATTTTTATCTCCCCCCCCCTTTACTTTTTCATGTAGTAGACCAAAAGAGCAAATAGCAGACTTCTTTTTCTTAAAATTTTTTTTTTAAATGCTTAGAAGTAAAAGTAATAATCTCTGTATAAAAAGCAAACAGAAATTAGGACAACTGGAGTGACACAATGTCACCAACTGCAGAAGACATTAGAGTCCATGATCTCCACTGCAACTGATAAGATTTTGTTGAGAAGTCATTATATGCCAGACACCATACTAGGTATTGTGGGGAGGCAGAAATTTAATAATATAAGATAAAAAGTATAACATCATCCAAACACTTTCTGTCCAGTTGGGAGACACGTGGATCCACAGGAAGGAACTGGAAAGCGATACAGAACAGGACACAGTTAAATACGTAGCTGGCATGTACATTGATTGTGGGCCAAACACAGGGTGGAGAGCTTTGCATATCCCCTCACTCAAGTTTCACAACCTTGGGAGATCACTGTTCCCATCCCCATTTTACAGATGAGGAAATGGAGGCTTGCAGGGTTAGTTACAATGTAATGTCACTTGCAATAGCCTGGTTTTTCAGGCTCACTGAAAATGTCTCTCTTGTGTATCTTTCCAACCCCAAGGCTGGAATGGAAAAGTCCCCTCTGCAAATGTGCGGCTGGAGCTGGGAGGCCGCATAAATCTTCTTGGGCCTGAGGTGGCCCTGAGACTTTGTCATGTTAGCCCTGGGTATTGGACTCACCTGAGCTCCAGGAAGCAGGAAGTGGAGCACAGAGCTTCTCCATTCCTGAGAGCTTTAGGTGCTTCACTATTGTTTTCCATCTTTATTTTGGCCACAGAACTCTTTGCTCAAACGTTTTATACTGAGGAGAAAGAAAGGAAAAACAAAGAATTGCTTTGGTTGAAGAAGACAGTGGGGGAGGAGTCAGAGTCCCACCTGCTCCCATCACCTCCCTGCCCTAGAGGCCCCTGAGGGCTCATATTTACGCAGTTACTGCACAAAGCTCTGCTGACTCTTGCTTCCCTGAGCCAAGGAGACACACAAGTTAGGCACAGCGGGTTGAGAGACCTGGTGAGAAGATAAAGTTGGCGCCCAGGCAAGCAGATGAAGGAGGCTACTCCTCACTTGCTTGGTACTGGGAAGTCCCTGGTGCCCACAGAGTTCCGCTTCACCTGCTCCTTGCCCGCTCTGACACCAGGATTCCCCAGTTACAGCATCCATGTTCAAATGCAAGTATTTTAAAAAGGGGTCTGAAAGTTTTTAATAGCCAGGAGACAGAAAAAAAAAAACACAAGAGGAAGAAGAGAAAGATGGTTCAAAGTGGTAGCCAGGGCTAAGAGAAACCCTCTGCTTTGCAATGTTGCTGAGATCCAGCCTTGAGTGGGAAGTTTGTGGCAAGAAGCCTTCTTGCCGATTCGAACGGTTGAAGTCCTGTCAGAGCACAAACCAGCTGGACAAAACAGTTGCTTGGACGCTCATACAGGGCTTTAAATAGAAAATAAAATGCATATGTCCAGATTTGAGAATCTGATATGGGACACGAGGCCATTTCACTACTCTTTAAAACAAGCCAATCTTTTAAAGCAGATTTTGTTGCTTTCAGAATTATTCTGTATTCTTTGGAGGCTTTCTTTCTTACTTTTGGCACCATGTGGCTTTCTTTTGGCTTCTGAGATTAAAAGAGTATGAGATATATATTCAACATTTTAAAAAAAAACAAGCCCAAAATTATATATTTTCTAGAGAGGGAACTTTCACCCTTGTGTTTCTGATGTTAGTCTTTGATACTCTGCCAGGATTTGACTTGGAGCCATTGATCCATTAGAAAGATATAAAAGTCTATCTCTTCTGCTCCATGACCCACAGTTTGAGGCCTTTAACAGAAAAACTAACATTACAAATGATGGTTCACAGAACCCACTGGCAGATTTCAGGGTCAGAGATTTCCAAAGAGGAAAATTTTCTAGAGAGTTTCTATGCAAAGATTTTAAGCAAGCCTCTGTATTTTGAATATTCTGAACACTCCTCTTTCCTTTGTGTACAACTAAAAAATTAGAACAAGATATCAGACTGACCACACATGCCAAATCCTTTCAATTAATAGGATACTTAATTTTAAAAATTTTATTTTTCAATTACAGTTTGCATTCACTATTATTTTTGCATTGTGGGGGGGGGGAGGTCCCTCAGCCCGGCCTGTGCCCTCTTGCAGTCTGGGACCTCTCAAGGGATGTCCACCTGCTGGTGTGCCTGGCCAGCCTGAGTGGGGGGCTGATGGCTGTTTGCAGGCTGGCCACACCTCCCACCCAATGTCCCAGCGAGGCTGGCTGGAATCAGGTTTCTGGGGTTTATTTATCTTCTATAATTGAAACATTGTTGCCTTGAGCAGGGGCCTGGCTGGCTTAGGCAGGCAGTTTCAACTCCATCGCTGGTGCAATGGAAGCCTTCTGTTTGCTCTAGCTCCATGGCTTCAAGCTGCCATCTTGGCTGGGTTAATTTGCATATAGTCACTCTTATTGGCTGGTGGGCGTGGCTTAGGTGCCTCAGAGTGATGGTTAATTTGCATATTACTCTTTTATTAGATTAGATTAGTTTCTGGTGTACAGCATAGTGGTTAGATAATCATATACTTTACAAAGTAACTCCATCCCCAATATTTCAAGTTATTATAATATAATTAATGTAATGGTATTATATTATAATAACTTGGGGATCAAGCCTGCAACCTGGTATGTGCCCTGATGAGGAATCAAATTGTGACCTCCAGGTTCATAGGTCAATGCTGAATCACTGAGCCACACTGGTCAGGCCAATCTGTAATTCTTAACCCCTTCACCTTTTTCACTCAGCCCCCCAAACCCCTTTCTCTCTGGTAACCATCAGTCTGTTCTCTATATCTATGAATCTGTTTACATTTTGTTCATTTATTTTGCTCTTTAGATTCCACATATAAGTGAAGTCACATGGTATTACGGTACTTGTCTTTGTCTGGCTTGTTTCATTTAGCATAATACCCTCTAGGTTCACAGGTTTTGACACAAAATAAATAAAAAGATTTTTTCATTCATGAACTTGTTGATTTGGAATGTCCTAAAGAGGTTTAAGAAATCATATGTATTTAAACGTTAATGAATCGGTTTTGTTACAAAAATAAAATTTTATGAAATCAAAAGAGAGCCCTTCACTCCCGAATTCATTCAACACACGTGTACCCGCCCCCTCCTCTGTGGCACTCGCTGCACCTGGGTCTCAGGGGCAAGGCCTTCACAGATTACCTTTCAGGTGCTGAGAGGGGCTGGGAGACAGACAGCAGAACAAGAACTTTATTTCAGAAGATACTAAGAGCCATGAAGAAAACAGACTTAGGTAATGTGACTAGGGAGCGATAGGGACTATACTGGTTTTCTATTGCTGCCCTAACAAGTGGCCTCAAACAGCGTGGCCTGCTCCACCAAGTGTGTGATCGCAGGTGGTGTCGGTCAGAAACCTGAGGCAGGCTCATCGGGCTGCGTGCCTCCCTGGAGGCTCCAGGAGGCCCCATTCCCTGCTCATGAGGTGCTGGCAGAATCCACTCCTTACAGGACAGTTCCCTTTCATGTCCTTGTCAAAGCCACTCCCAGCTTCCAGGGTCCGCCTGCATACCTTAGTCCAAGCCTTTCTCCAGCTTCAAAGCCAGAAACTCAGGTTGAGTCCTTCCCATGGCATCTCTGACCCATCTTCCTGCCCCCATCCCACTTTCAAGAACAACTGGTTATCTCAGCCCACCTGGCTGACCTGGGATTGTCACCATCTCACCTGTGTGCCTGTCCTTCTGTTTGCTTGGTCATCCTTATTGCCTTGGTCACAATCACATTTACATTACCTGCTTTCCTATATCATTTGAGTTTATGACCCATGACATTCTCAAACCACCTTGCTATATTCTGCTATCGCAGTTACACACTAGGTACTCTATAAATATTTAGTAAATTAGTGAAGTCATGAATGCTGTGTCTTCCGTACAGATACAATTGCCATCAGCAGCAGTTTGGTCAAGAGAAGTTTTACATATTTTCATAGTATTCTGTCTTTTTCCCTCTTTTCCTCTTATTCTCTACAAGAGGACTGGTGCATGAACTCATGCACCAATGGGGTCCCCCGGCCTGGCCTGAGGGATCAGGCCGAAACCGGCTCTCCAATATCCCCAGCGAAGTCCCGGATTGCCAGAGAGCACAGGCCAGGTCGAGGGACCCCACTGGTGCATGATTGGGTCTGGAGAGGGACACAGGAGGTTGGCCAGCTGGAGAGGAATGGCAGGAGGGCCCCAGGGCATGTCTGGCCCATCTCACTCAGTCCCAATCAACTGGACCCCAGCAGCAAGCTAACCTACTGATTGAAGTATCTGCTCCCTGGTGGTCAGTGCACATCACAGCGAGCAGTTGAGTGGCCTTAACATATCATTAGCATATTATGCTTTGATCGGTTGAATGGCTGACTGGACAACTGGACACTTAGCATATTAGGTATTTATTATATAGGATTGTTACCGTTCTTTCCCTTATGGAAAATTTATGGAAGAGCATGCATGGGTAAAGGAAAAGACTATTACCCCACCTGTTGATTTTATTTGACCTAATTTCAAATTGTTCTCTGCGTTTATTTTGTGATGAAGTAAATATTTCACACTAATACCACCAGAATAGAAGATAAACTGTGTCTCTCACTAGGCTAGTGCTATGTGAAATAGGTCTAGGTGTGCTTAATTTTAATTAAAAATAAATTAGAATTAAATAAGTATTTTAATGATGACATGTTGAACAGTGTTTATTAATAAAACACAATCCTAAATGCAATCCTTAGGTCAGCCATTAGAAATAAGAATAAAGTGAATCGATCCTTCATCAGAGTGATGTTTCTAAACCTCTTTGCAATTCACCAATTTAAACCGGAGGCAAAGTCCGAGGGCAGCTTCCACATAGAAGGGCTGTGGTGAAACCAGATGACTCATTGTTTGACTTAGCAGTTGTAATATATATCCTTGCCAGTTTGTTTTGTTCCCACTTCGTTCCCAACTTCCCATCTTTTTTTCTAATGGAAAAATCAGCTTTGAAAAATTGCTCAACAAACTGCTTTCACTGAGCCAAAATTTCATAATGCAGCCTTGATTGCCGAAGTCCTTCGAATGCTGGATTTTTTGAAGTTACCTCTGGGAAGCAGTCAATGGAGAGAGGAGGGGGAAGTGTGCACATATTCACTGACACGAGAGACTATTTCTTCTCAGTGCGTTACAAAATCAGAGTGAGGCTGTAACAATCAAGCCTTGATTTTCCTCCCATTTCTCTTCGGAAATTCTCTCTGAGGGAGCTTTTGAAGTATCTGGATGAGAAGCATGTAAACTCAAGGTGTCTAACCTATCTCTGCTCTGTACGCAGAGGAGAAGAAAGGTTATTCTGTGGGCTTCTGGGAAGAGAGAAGAAGATCCTTCTAACCCTACCTCCTCCACATGTATATCTGACTGTGAGGTTATGGCTGCTCTTTTGCATAATCTCTGGGCTCTTTGCTGGTCGAGGCCATGGCCAAGTGCAGCACAGAACATCATCTGTCTCTGCCAGTAGAGCTGACACCTCCTGTAACTAAGTCAGAACACTCGTGGCTCTATATGCTTCTCCAGGACTCCCTTCCAGGCACTGAAGATACAAACAGAGGAGGAATCTTTTCAGTTACTTCATGGCCAAAGGGCAAGATAGTAGGCAAGACAAAGCCATTATTAGCGTTTAGCCTGGTGCAGAATGGAAGGGTCCTCTCCCCGCTGGAAGGGCTGCTGTCTCATGCAAGAAGGAGGTGCAATTTACCTGGCTCTCCTCCCTGAAGTGTGGGGAGCCCACCACAGCCACCAAGGCCCAGGGCCCCCACAAAAACCTATCCAGGGGAAAAACGTCCTCTTAGTGCAGCCCTAAAGGGTTCCTGACAGGGTACTCAAATCAAACAAGATGATGATGCGCCAAGATCTAACCCAGCCTTTCTGAGTTCTGTGGAAGACGATTCCCTGCTACCCTGAGACACGCGTTATATGTAATAAATTAACTCTGCTTGATGCAGAGACAATGGTTCTAGTTATGAATTGTCTTCTTTCTATGGATCCACAGCGGTACTAGTTTTGTGGCCCTTGGGAGAATTTAGAAATAGCCACTCATATTTTCTGGGCTCTGTCCTCTACCAAAAGTCTTGGCCCTGGGTAATGATGAGCTGCTTTCCCCTGCTTAGGGAGTAAAAAATTAAGCAGTAAGAATGGAAAGAGGCAAACAAAAGAATACATTTCCTCTGCATTGCTGAAGCTGACCTGGCAGTTTCTCCCCTCCCCCTTTCCCCTCTTCCCCTATCCCCCACAGTGGGAAGTGGGAAGACTTTCTGCTTAGACAGTGAGGCACCACAATGGAGGTGCATTTGCAGCATCTGAGAGTGCATTTTGGAAACATTCCAATTCAGCTGAAAGTGAAGTGTGTCAGATTTGCTCGCCTAGGGAGAGACTTCAAGCCACCCATGTATATAGCAATGTAAAATATACTTCACTTTGTAATATGTGCACATGCTGTCCATGGAATCAAAACATTCTAACAATAAAGAGCTGAAGGCCCGCTTTAAAATCTGATGTATTATTAATGCTTCAGTGTTTGCTTTGTTTTGTGTGCCTCACTCTTGCTTGGCAGCCCTGTCTGACTGGCAGCTTAGAGGACTGAACTAATGTTTATCATTAGCAAAAAGCTCATTCTTCAATATGTGTTATGCAGCTAATATGGGCCAGGCAGTGTGGATTAAATGGTAGTTTAAAAATAATTATGATGGTAATAATAACACTAATAGTTGTTTGTTCCTTTCCTCAATTCATTTTCCCTTCTCCAGCAACTTCTAACCCTCACTGCAGATTTGTTAGGGGCAGAAATGGAATATTGGGGACCAGCTATAATTATAAAAATATAAATCACACTCTGTTAACCATGATTGTTTTGTTCTGATTAAAGAAAATACATTCTAACCTGGCTGGGAGTTGCACGTGGGACCTGGGAGCTCACCTGGAAATGCAGCCCATCCTCCCCATCCAGGAACTGCCTATTATCATGGAAAGATTAACAACCTTGTAGAAACCAGAGGCACCAGCCCTTTGCAACCTCCAGGTCTTTGTAAAACTCCAGCCTTTTTCAACCCCCCAGCCTTTTGTAAACCCCAAGCCCACCTTGCTTATAAACTGCCCATTTTGCATACCCATTCTTATCTCCTTTGCTTACTTCCCTATGGTAATCCTTGTCCTTATACCCAATATAAGCTTCTGGGGGAGAGAGAGCAGGTTTTTGTGGATGACCTACTGCTCTCCCATACTGCCGGCATTATTTTAGAATAAATGCTCATATATGATTCAACCCCGTCTCAGCTGAATTGGCTCAAGTAGTGACAGGCAGCCTGGACCTACTGGTTGTCTGGTTTCATATTCACTGATTGCCCAGTGAGGTTCCTTCCCTGGCTCTAAGGACAGATCATGTGACTCAAGCACAAAGCCATTCCATACACTGTCTTCCTTTGTCCACAATGATTGGTTTAAAGACAGGCACGTGACCTAAACTCTTAAATCTTAATTCCTCATAAGTCTTGGGCCTTGTTCAGAAGCTACTGGAAAAGATTCTCTCTTTTGAGCTGCACTTTAACCTGAGGAAACCTAAGGCTAGAGCTGCCCCAGCAATCACTTCACCATGAAGGAGCAGCCTGGAGCCTGGAGCTAATTGGAGACAAAATGAAGTTAAAACAGGAGGCAGCACTCCTAGAGATAGATAGAAGTTGAGCCGTAATGAGTAAACTCGTCATATCGCTTTTTATACCAAAGTGTGGGAGACGAGTTAACTCGTTTTGTTCCGCTAAGCGGTGGGGCACGGGGAAACTTGTAAACAAGGGCGCCAACACATATTTTGCAAAGTAAATAAATAGAGACCTCTTTTTAAACTAAAACACTGACAGTTTCATAGAAAAATATCAAATGGATAAAAAGATATGAATATTTTATGGAAAGTCTAATTTTGGCGAGAAAATGTCAAAAAAAGCCCCGCGTTAGGACGCGATTTGGCGGGAAAATGCCCGATTACAAAGTGTTAAGCACTACATCCAGCTATGTCTAAAGTCAGCCCAGCCCTGGGCTGTGCAGCTCCCAGAGCCAATATGTGCACTTTTTGTCCTAAGCCAGTTTGAGTTTAGTGCCATGTCACTTGAAACTAAGGAAGAACTCAGACAAATGATAATAATGATAATGCAAAGATGGTATGGGGAGGAGGAGCCAGAGAAAGTTTTATGTGAAGAGAAAAACGATATTAGATATTAATTAAGACTCGGGATTTTATAGAAACCTTGCTTGAACAGAAGCAAAGCAGAAAAATTAGCTAAGATCCAGAGAAGCAACCCTGAGAACTTCAGGGTCACTATAATACCCAAGTGGAATTCACCTTGGACCCAACAGGGCACATGAGACAAAAACCACACACGCGTTACTAAACTCTTCAGGCGCCAGAACTAGCCACTTTCCTGGTCAAGCTTGGAGGAAACTCAGCCTGAAGAGATCAGTTTTTTTAAGCTAGATTAAGAAGCTTTGTGCAACCCATAGATGTATTTCCATCCGGTGCTTGCTATCAAGACCGCATATAGCCCTAAGCAATAACATCAAAATGATAAGTAAGAAAAATTACCTTTAAGAGTCAGAGGTACTGAATGTCAGAAACAGAGTACAATCTCTTACATCCCTGGAGTAGGCACAAGAAAAGGTTGCTTGGTGCGAAGGTAAACAGACTACTATTTGGGCAGCCACTCTGTTAAGTCAAATTGTGTTCAGACGAGTCCGTTTTTCACTACTACAATGAAGTCCAGAATTGCTGTCCCTCTTCATTTATGACACTCTCATGAATCATGTAGCTCAAAGAAGGGCCTGGAACTCTGCAGTTTACTTACTGTCTTCCCTATTTACTTACTTTAAAAACAAACAAACAAAAAACCCAACATACTCCATGCTAGCTAGCAGACTGTTTATCATTTTTTCCCACTTGGTAGATTTTCCCAAGTAATAAAAAAGCCAAAAACTGGGAAAGAACTTTTCTCTTGGATTCTAAAACTGGAGGGTTCTCAAAATGCGTTGTGTTATTTGCCACAAAGTAGGGAGTAGGACCCTGTGTACAGGGGGTGAGGGTGGGGATACTGTGAAGTTAACACCTGTCTTTAAAAACCACACCATTGTGTAGGTTGTGTATTATTCCATGGACGGCCAATCTCATTCCTTCAGGATGGGCACTTTGCCTTTTAAAAATCATATTGATGAATATTTTCTACATTATTCTCTGGACAGTACCTAGTGTGTTTTCCAAAAAAGGTCACAAAAATATCTCTGACACTGGCAGAGTAACCTTGCTACTCCAACTTCAAGAACTAATGTTCATTTTTCCTTCTTAAAAAAAAAAATACTTTCATTTATTTCAGAGGGGAAGGAATTGGCAGAGAGAGATAGAAACATCAATGAGGAGAGAGAATCATTGGTTGGCTGCCTCCCATACACCACACACTGGGGATCAAGTCCATAACCCAGGCATATGCCCTGACTAGGAATCAAACCATGACCTCCTGCTTCACAGGTCAACACTCAACCACTGAGCTACGTCAGCCGGACCATTTCTCCATTTCTCCATTTCTCTACTTGCCTTGAATCTAGGCAGACCCTGTGAATACTTTGACCAGTAAAATATGAAAGTAGCACTGTGCCGATTCTAGATGTAGTCCTTAAGTGTTCAACTTCTGCCCCTTGAAATCCGGCTGCCATGTGTGACTACTCTGAGATCAGCATGCTGTGAGAAGCCCCAAGCCACATGGAGAGGCCCAGGAGGATGAGGCACCACGTGGAAAGAGAGGGAGGACAAGGAGTCGGGTGTGTAAGTGAAGTCTAGCCCTCAGATGATTCCAGTGACAGCATCTGTGTAAGAGACCCCAAGAAGGAACCATCCAGCTGAGCTCAGTCAACCCCCAGAACCATGGAAGATAATAATAAATTATTGTTTTAAGCTACTAAGATTTGGGGGTAGTTTGTTAGATGCAGCAATAGATACCTGGAACAGGTAGGTAATTTGCCAATCTGGGTATCCATTAAAGTATAGTGGATGTGGTAGATGCTAGAAACATTACTGGATTTATTATAACAACAAGTTACCTTATCAGTTAGAGGTCTTCATAGCAAGTAACAGAGGCTAATTCTGGCTGAGTTAAGCAAACAGGTTTTTGAAAGGATAGCGGGTAACTCCTGAATCATACCAGTAGGAAGGTCTGAAGATTTAGCTTCAGTCTAAGCAGGAAATAAGAACACCAAAGCCTATGGCCCCAAACCATCTGGAGAGGAAAGGGCTGACGCCATCCCCCAGAAATGACACAGACCTTCTAGTCCTTTGGTTATAGTGTCACTAGTTCCCACAGCAGAGTCTTGGTGTTGGTGGCTCTAACTGTCAGAGTCTGAGGCTTGGGCCTCACCCTTGTTGCAAGTGCCCAGCAGACTCCACACCGAGAAGTCACCTTTGCCCCATCAGAGTCATAGGATAAGGGTGACTTCTCCGGGTTCAGAAGTTCAGAAGCTGGGAAGTCAGAATGAATCACGAGTCCACCACTGCTACTGGGTATCAAAACGTGTGTATGTGTGTGTATACTGTTTGCATTATACAATTCCTGTTTTATTACAATTTTTGTCTTTCTGATACACTTAGCATTCTACAACATTACCACTAAAATTAACATTCATACCAAAACTACAGAAAAAGGAGCATACCTCTTAAAATCTATACAAATTTATGACGGGGCATTAACAAAAATAATGATCCCAATAAAAATATTACAACAGTAAAAAAACAAAAGTTAAACTCCTAATAAAGAAATACAATAGTAGAGCTAACATTTTTATTTAAAGCCCTTGCTGGTTTGGCTTATTGGATAGAGCATTGGCCTGTAGACTGAAGTGTCCTGGGTTCAATTCTAGTCAAGGGCACATTCCCCGGTTGCGGGCTTGATGCCCACTGTGGGTGTGCAGAAAGCAGCTGATCAATGATTCTCGCTCATCATTGATGTTTCTAAATCTATCTCCTTCTCCCTTCCTCTCTGAAATCAATAAAAATATATTTAAAAATAAATAAATAAAATAAAATTTTAACTTAAAAAATTAAAAAGTGAGTGTACCTTGGTATAAGGGAGTATGAGGCTGCTAAATTATGGTGGTTAGGGCATCCTGCCCAAAGATTGGGGAAAATCAGGCAATAAATACTTTCTGGACAGAGCAGTGGGTCAAACTGAGCCAGAAAAAATAAGGGGCGACTAGACACTGTGGATAGTATTGTAGACTTCACATCTGTCATGTTCAGCTGTGTGGGTATACCCATGACCAGCTGCTGATACTCATGGAGGAAAGCATTGGCCTGCTGGTGACGTTCATCAGCACTTCATGGTACATGCCATCGTTCCACTATGTACCAATCACATATGAGATAATTCATGCTGACAAAAGCAGGCTTTAGCAGAACAGAATGTTCTGTGTGTGTGTGTAAATTGACACAACCTTTGCAAGCTAGGTATTATTCTCATTTCATAAATGAGGAAATTGAGGCTCAGAGAATAACAAATGTGACCTAGTTCAAAAAAGTTAGGGGTTAAGATCAGATTTGAAGCTTGTACTGTCTCTTTCTACCTTGTCTGGTCATTTACTAGGGAACCACCTTCCACTTTTAGAAATTCAAAAGGAGAAACAAGATGGCGGCATAGGGTGGACACCGTAAATGCAGCTGTGAACAACTATTTCAGAAAAACCTCAAAAAGAACACACGGACACCACTCGCACCCACAGGACGGCTGGCTGAGTGAAAATCCTACAACTAGAGAAGAGTCTGAGACTCAGAGGAGCGGCAGAAGCAAAGTACAGAGGTACGGAGGCGCGCGC